>CAXKVX010002421.1:0-106475 GCA_964058865.1 Eleocharis quinqueflora
ATGCATGGTTGAGTGTGGCACCGCGCATTTTCTTTAGAATGAGATTTAGTAACAGAAGGATACTTTCTTTTTATGTGATATATATTTATTAGGCTTATAATATTTGGTGCATGCTTCGGCTCTATTCTGTTCACAAGTATTATTTAGGTGTTCTATTAAACCCCATTCACTATGCACCGACACGCATTCACCCACTTGCATGCACACACCTGAATTGTATTAGCATAATGGTACGTGGTGTATGTATTTGAATTTTGGAGAGGAGAATGTTTCGTAGATATCATATTTGATATCAACTATTGATATCAATTTATTATGTACCTTTAGTTGATGGAGTTGGAAAAGAAAAAAGAAAATGCTCAATGTGTTGATGGAGTTCGGTTTGTTTTTGGTCTTGCCTACGTCTTCGGGTCCCCGACGCTTCGTTTCTTACGGTAACAAGCCTGGTCCGCTTCACTAAACAAATAAATTATTCAATGTACAACTTTGGAATTGGGCTCTCTTACACACACTGATGGAGCACCAACTCTGACACGGTATCGAACTCAGTCTCACTTACATACACTGATGGAGAACCGAGCCAATTATCTTGAGCTCTCTTACACACACCGGTGGAGCTCAAGACAACTAAACACTCACACAAAGAAATATATAATTGGATGATAAACAAATCACTCAATCAGACTCTCAATAATCCTTAGATTAGATTTAGCTAGTTTAAACATGGGATTTGAGCAATGGTTGGCAATGTGTTTCAAGCTCAATAATGATGGAACAATGAATTTTGCAATATGAGATCGTTGTTCAAGAAGAGGTGAAATGATCCCCTCTTATAAAGAGCATGAAACACTTGCATTGTTGTTTGAATTATTTATATTGTTGTACACCAATGTATAACGTTACACACCATTGTAAGAAAGTTTTTTACTGTTGGAGTTGTGAGAAATTTGCTTGTTTATTTGGCATTTTGTTACTACAACGTTATATAACTTATTATAACGTTACACAACGTTTCTAAATTTTGTCAGAAACGCTGTACAACGTTACAAAAGTTCCTGTAATGATGGGGCTTCATTGGAGTCAATGAGTAGCTCAAGAAAATTTCCTACAACGTTATATGGCAATGTAAAAAGTTATATGCCAATATATAATGTTGTATGTCAATGTAAAATGTTATATGCCAATATACAACGTTGTATGTCAATGTAAAACATTATATAACTTTGTAGCTCTAGAACTGTCATTTTTGTTTGTTTTGGTTTTCTTGCTCTTTTCAATTCCAAATTTAAACAAACTAAACTCTAATTAACCTAAGCAGTTCTTCATCTTGATCTTGATCTTCTAAACTTGCTCTTAGTCTTTCTTGATCATTTATTGTGCTCCTTATGCTTTTGCTTAAATGCCCCTACAAATATTCTCAAATATAAGAAATGATAAAATTTAAATAGTTTTGCAAATCAACAAATATATGACATTGTTTGAGCCAACAATTTATTTATTTGCTTCTTGTTTAGGGTAACATTCGCACTTTGGTGCATTTTTGGGTGAAACAAGACAAATTTTAGCCATATTAAAAAAGTTCCTAATACATCAGTGGTTTCAGCGGTATAACCTCATAACACATACAAAAAATATTGTCTGCATTTAGTTTAGTTGCATATTTGCTTTCAGCTTTGTACAAAGAAAAAGAAAATTGACCTAGCTTTACAAGTTCTTTGGTTGGAAATTGTTTATTTTACTTATAGGGATAATTTTGTCTGTGCCACTCAAAATTGATGAAATCTCAGAAATGCCACCCAGAATTGATTTCTTTCATTTTTGCCACTCAAAATCACTGGTATCTCCTATTTTTGCCACTTTTTTTTTCAAAAAGACAAAAATGCCCCTGTCATGGCTTCTTTGCTTCTTCTTCCTCTTTTGTACCGATACCAGTTCGCCTTCCCCTTCCTCAAAATCGATCCCAAAGTCAATTATAACATCATTCGGAGCGACATCAGTAGCGAGGTCAGTGGTGGCTGGAGTAAACTTGGACACAAAGTAGCCATGACGGGGCATTTTTGTCTTTTTGAAAAAAAGTAGCAAAAATAGAAGATAACAGCGGTTTTGAGTGGCACAGATAAAATTATCCCTTACTTATATTATCCATAAGTATTTCGAAAAAGATTCCCAAATTGGCTTGAGTTATGATATCCCTGTACATGTGACCTCGAATTTAGAATCCAATTTTACAACGTGAAAATCAAGTCTCAGACGCGCAAGAACAAGCGTTCTGAAAGACTTGGTGTATGTAGGAGACTTTACATGAGACTTAGTAATCCTTTCTTAATCGGCCTTATTGAACAAAGTTGTATACTGTAGAAAAGTGAGCTATGTAGGATTGAAGTCCGTAGAATAAATACATTCGCATATAAAAAAAATAAAAAATAAAAAATAAAAATGAGAATAAAAATCGAGCCAAAAACAGACATATGCATAAAGAAAAAGTCAAAGAATCAGACACAGTTTACACTCTTAACTAAATTTTATTTTCTTTTCAAAAGGATAATCTGAAATTGGTTGTCACTTGTAAAATTTGGGCGAAGAGTTCGAGACTTGCTAACTCAGAGGTATCACGATAACTTGTTGATTCAATGGTAGAATTTTTATTTGTTAGGGTACTTATGGATTGATAGAAGTAAAACAAAAAATTTCCATAAATTTCAAAGTCTTGGATTAGAGGAGTTGTTTAGTTTGCATGTAGATTAGTTTTGCACTTTTGCTTCAAATAAAAAACCAAAATTTGTAATTGAGAGGTGAAGAAGATCGTTGAAAAATATTCCGAATACTTGTGTCACTTCATTTGTGCCATGGAATTGAATTGTTTAACCTTGATTTGCCTTAAGTAGCTGAATTCAATTTTAAGCTCTCGTTTGTTTCTTTAGGTAACTTGGTTAAAATAGCATAATCAATTCTAGGGATTCTCGTGAGTGTTTAGACTTGCTTGTGGGACAAGCAAGGACTAGGCTTGTGAGAATTTGTTAAGCCAAAATGGTATCATGTGAAACCTAGGATTTATTATGCAATTTAACCAAAGTTTTGTTAAAATAAAGATTAATTAGTTTAAGAATCTTCAAAAGTTCAAGCTATTGTCCTAGTTGAATTGATTTTGCAGGTAATCAAGCATTTAGAGTTTATCAAAGCAAGAACGGGTGATTTAGAGCATGTTAGCACTTATTCGGCGCTTTCTGCACATTTATTGTGGTCCGCAATGAGAGTCATTGTGGTCCGCAATCATCTCCGGACTTAGCACATTTCAGACAAAGATTTCATATTTCATTACGGCCTGCAATGACCTAAGAGTCAAGCAGACATAGAACACAACTTCAGCCTATACTCATTGCATCCTGCAATGAATCTCATTGAGGCCCGTAATGACCTCAGTTTCTGCATGACATATATGCAGTCATTGCGGCCCATAATAACCTCATTGCAACCTGTAATGAATGGTTTCAGAGCTTGAATTTGCTGTTTTTAGCATCATTTTTTTCTGAGATTTCTTCCTAGTATAAATAAGGGTTTGCATAATAGTTTTTTAGACAGAAAATTCTAGGGTTTTAGAAGGGGACTCAAGGAAGAGAGAAGGAAGAAGAAGACAACTCAATTTTCAGTTGTATTTTCTCCTTTTCTTTAGATCATTTAACTTGTATTTATTGACTTGTTCTTCAGCCATGTCCGGCTGAAAGCTTTTCTAGAGTTGTAATAAAGATGTACTTGACACTTTTGTTATGACTTAGTTGATTTATACTTCGTATTTTATTGTTCTTGTTATGATCTATGCTTTATTATTATTTGATTGTGAGGATTTAACCGAAATCACATGAACCCTTAGGAATTAATATTTACAATTGAGAAATTGGATATTGAGTTCGGATCATAAAGTATAGGATATTTGATAGGCTAAATATCAAGAAGTGACGCTTGTCTTATACATGATTTACCCAATTATTTAGAAAATTATGTCAAGTACCGAGATGTGAAAGATAGTTTTCTAGATTAATTAGAACAATAAAAGGACTTAATGACTTTAGGTTAATATGGCTAAATACCGAGATGTGACGTTTATATTTACTTGAAGATGGTATTAACAAAAGAACAACTTATCGCATCAACTAGTAATAACAATAGTGGATAGTACTACGAAATCCTAAGTTCTCGTTAAAACCTAGAATCTTGTTTTAAAATTGTAGTTTACCTTCAATTTACAAAAAAAAGAAAAAACTCTTGACAACAAAACACTTTACGATCTTCTTTTTACTAATTAAATTACTAGATTAGATTCAATATTTCGATTTGACAACAAAACACTTTACAATCTTCTTTTTACTAATTAAATTACTAAATTAGATTCAATATTCCGATTTGTCTCTGTAAAGACGATCACTAAATATTGCACGACAAAATTATATACTTGCGATCAATTTGAATAAAATTAAAATTTATACTTGTACACAAATCCACACCCATCAACATATCTCACCATTGGCATCGCTGTAGACAGCCATATATTGTCCGATCACCAGAACTGTAAAATTCATAATTTGATTGATTATATTATACAATATAATATCGTGTTGGTTGATTTACCTCCTCTCTTGCAAGGGTTTATTCTTTGCTCTTTGAAATTCACCATGATTGCTATGAGCCTATGATCGTGTTGATTGCGCGGGAAATTAAGCAATCACATCTTTCTTTGTCATGTCTTCGATAAGGTACGATTAGTTTTGAATTGACGAGCTTGAAACATCAGATTTGGTATTTCGAGGTTAAAGGATTAAAAGCTTTACCAGTTTGGGTATTCAAGCTTAATTGTGAACTGATTAATGTACCTCAGAGATTGTGAAATAAAGCTTAATTTGAACTAATAAGCTCATTAGTTAAATCAAGTTAAATGTCGAAGCTTGGTGTACCATATGAAGCTTAATTTGCCTACAATTTTAAGTGTTGAAGCTTCGAGAAGCATAGCACGGTTTTTGCAAAAATTTGATCTAGTCTTTGATATAGTAAGATCTGAGAATTATGCTAGCTTGATTTAACAGAATCGTAACAGTCCACTGTATTGGGTATTTTTTTATATCCTAGTTTAACTTAAATTCACTAAACCCCTCAAATGTCTGTGTTTGTGAAAATCTTTGGTTCCAAGTTCCAACAATTGTTTCCAGAATACCAAATTTTTCACTGAGTTGTTTGTTTCAGCAATATTTGTAAGTATTCGCTGTAAGAATACAATGTTGTAAATTGTAGTTTTAAATAATGCATCCTAGGTAAAACCCAAAAATTATTAGTCTAATTAAGTTATGAAATCACCCGTACTCCGCTAAGTTTTCAGTAACTAATTATACAGTTGTGATTTTCTTTCTTTTTTCCTTCTTTTTTTTTTGAGATAAAATGAGGTTCAAACACTCAAGACCTCAAATATTAAATGCAATATCCAACACGAAGACCAGTGCCTTAAACCACTAGACAAAGGTTGGTTATCATAGTGTGATTCCAAGTTTGAAGTGTTTGTTCAACATACAAAATCAATTAATACTTGATTATTGGACTGGCAGAAAACAGTAGATCAGTTAGTATTCAGTGGTAAACCAGCCTGATTTACCAGTGAAATTGACTGAATACAGTTATAAACCAGATCAGTGCTCAAGTCATTGCATCCTTCGAGAAAAATGAATAAATTAAAGTTATTATTGTTGTGACCGAGAGGCCTAGCTTGATGGAATGGTAGCTTAATTTTATAGGAATAATATATTCCTTCTTTCTGTGATACAAAATGGATAAACAAGTACCTTAATTTTCAAATCAGATTTACCATAACCAATGTATAAGATGGATAAGCTGAGAGGGTTCCTTTAATGTTGTGGTCAGTTCAAATTAAGGCTGACAGAAGAGCAGCCTATTTCAACAGCAACATATACTTAAATACGGTACAGGCACAGAAAATTCTTTCAAAGAGGCGTTTATCTTTTCTGGTAATGCACCAAAATAGAGAAGTATCTAGAAAATTGCAACTGTAAAGGCTGCCTCAACAGCATAGCCAAACTGGAACAAATTGCAGTGCAAGTTGCATATTACACACATGTATTATGTATATATTTATATAGCAGCAACTAGAAGAGAAGATAGCTGAATTATGTGAAATTCATGCCTCAACGACGTCGACACCAATCAATAGTCTTAGAGGTAAACATGTCATGGGTAGTGAACAAATGATAGTTGATACTGCTCTTAATAAGAAACCAATGTACCTGTAAAAATCTAAACAAATCAACACTACAACAAGTACTAGAATCTTCAGTTAAACTCACTGCTTCAAAGTACTTTTTCTATGTAATACAAAAAAATCTACACTTTTTGCACATGACAGTATAAATCTAAATTAGTGGACATTAGTTATAACAGTAGTTCCAGAGTACAAAAAAATCTACACTCTTTGCACATGACAGTATAAATCTAAATTAGTGGACATTAATTATAACAGTAGTTCCAAAGTACAAAACATTTTCCTTTTCTAGATGAATAACAATTTAAGTATGCTTCCTTATTAACAATAGCCATTTGTTTTTTATACTATTTTTAATTTTAATAGTTATACGTATGTATTAGCAAAATGTAAGAACTACTTTGCTTTCAGTATAATTTTGCAACTTGTAAATTGGAAAAATTCTGTTTTTGTTTTTATCAAAACAGGATTTACAACCAAGACAAGGAAAAGATAAAGGAAAGAATATTGCACATATATTCCAGTTTCAAACTTTCAACTACCTTTTAAGTTTTAACCATATATGTATCTCGATCCTCATCTTTAGTATCTACCCAAGCAAAAAAAAAATTAAAGAACACTTATTTTGTAACATCTTTATTATCATCTCACAGCACACTTACTTCCGTGTTCCTGTAAATTTAGTGCTTTCTGAACACAGACATCTTACTCGTTCGAGTAATACTTGCACATCATTTTCTTTTTTTGTATATATGTTCACCTTGAACAAATTAAGAAAACCGAAAATTCCCATCATTCTTTGTGTATGAGAATTAAATAACAACAACCAACCTTCATAAAAAAGCCAACACAACTTAACCATCCAGCTTAACTTTTACCTAGTGTCTCATTCAAAGTGACACTCTAGGTCTCACTTGCACCTTGAGACCTTCTTGCATGTGAAGTATTATTGAAAATTTAGGTCTGGCTACAAACCCCGGTACCACCTCGATGCGGTACTGAGTCAGAATGGCTGCGGCCACCACCTTCATTTGAGTAAATGCTAAATCCTTTCCCAAACAAGTTCTTGGTCCAGAATTAAATGCCATGAACTTGTAACTCGGCTCATGTCGTATCTTACCAGTTTCAGATAACCACCTTTCGGGCCTGAATTCCAGGCAATCTTTTCCCCATATGCCCTCCATTCTCCCCATTGCATAAATAGAGAACATTATTCTTCTTCTACGGTTGACTGGGGTGCCACTTGGCAGTATGTCGGGCTTGATAGCAGCCTTGTGATTGAAAGGCACTGGTGGGTATAGTCTTAGTGACTCACATAGAGCTGCATGCAAGTATACTAGCTTCTTGACCTCGACTACACTTGGGAAAGTAGGGTTTGTTGGTGCACATACCTTGAGTTCTTGCAAAATCTTTTCCTCTATGTGGGGGTTCTTGTGCAAGAGGTAGAAGAACCATGTAAGAGCTGCACTTGTCGTGTCACGACCGGCTACCATAAGATTAAACGTGGTGTCCCTGAGAAACTTATTAAAATCTTCTCCTTCTTTACCCACTTCATTCTGGCAATCGATATATGAACTCAACAAATCAGCAGTGCGATCAATTTCTTCAGTAGATCGCGAACATACTATCTCTTTCCTTTTTGCTACATATTGGGCTATTACTTGATCAATTTCATTCGAGGCCATCTTCATCCTTCTGTGAGTCCCAAAATTGAATTTCTTCTGGAGCAGCAAATACTGGTAAGGCACAACATGTCGATAGAAGAGTATCTCCTCTACCTCATCCATAGCCTTAGCAAATGGTACAGTCGGGAAATCCAGTGCAAGACAACCGGGGTCGAAACCGAAGGTGAAAATGGAGGTTATGTCAAAACTTAGCCTTAAAAACACATCTTGCATGTCTACAACCTGACATGACTTGGCTAGCTCACTAAGCAGCGGTAACACACCGTTTTGAAGCTTGTCCTTGGTGGACTTGTATGCAAAGTCACGGAATTTTGTACTGGTCATCAGCGTGTGAGCCTTTCTTCGCTGGAAGGCCCATGAGTCGGAGTCGGCATTAAATATGCCGTCCCCTAATACCTCGAATATTATGGCGAACTCCTTGCCTTTCGGATAGTTTGCAAATTGGGATGTGAACACATGGCTCACATTAGCAGGATCGCATGTCAGGAGAAAATCTATAGGCGTACCCACTGGGCCCTTCAAGACATATGTGTACCCTTTTCGACGAAGCAAGTCGGTACTCCAATCGTGTATATCTTTGTAATGGAGTAGAAGGTGAGGTAGTACACCAACAATTGGAAAATTGAGAGGTAACTGGGCTCGGCGCCGGTACAAGAGATGGAAGATGAAGAAGGAAAGAAGTGCCAAGAGGAGCTCGGGGTAGTGGGTTTGTATTAGAGTCAAAGGAAGGAGGTAAACTGATGAGATGTTCTCCTTCTCTGGTGTCATTGTTTAGGTGTGTGTGGTGTGAGATGGGTTTAATCTGCTTTTGAAATTGTTACAAGGTATGAAAGGAGGAGGAAATCAAGGTGTTATATGCATATTTATAGAATGGATAGTTTTCCTGTAGCTTTTTTATCAGGATTTTTTTGGAGGTGATGTCGTCACATCTAGAGTTGGTGCACAACTATTTTATTTTTAGCCGCTCTCCAGAGTTCCGTCAGATGAATACAATAAAATATTTATCAACTAAAAATACATAATATGACTTGATTCAAATTTAATAAATTTTATATAATAAGTGCATTTATATAAAAAGTGTACAAAAATTTCAAGTGATTCTATCCTTCTCTGGACCCGTGCAAGCAGAAGCTATGTGCTCCAACTGTTGTTTTTTATATATATAAATAAGTGTTCATAGTTAATAAATATTCGATCATTATAGTTGACAGATAAAATTATTTGAGAGCGTTGACGCATTAACGAGAAGCTTCATTTGTTCTTTTCCATCTGGGTATTCATAAACTTACCAGTTTTAACCAGTTCTGTTAAATGCACGGAACGATCACACAAATACTTTCTTGCATCTTACGTTGCATTTTAAGAGCGTAAGAATTTTCTCTTGCGTCTTACGTCATGTTTAAGAAACTTTTCTTGCGTTTACGTTTGCGTTTAGTTCAACGTAAGAAACATTTAATTTTTTGAACGTTTAACATGATACTAACAATGTACAACATAACAAAAAATTAAGAAAAAACTCTAAAAATTAAAAAAATTCATTTCACAAATCAAGTATATATTACATGTTCAATTCATTACAACTTCAACTTTCAACAATTTGTAACTAACATGAAGCATAAGAGGAATCAACCCAGATTATAACCTTTGTACTCAAACTATCCTAAACCCTATATCCTAAACCCCTGAACCAACTCATCAGTGAATAGAAAAGATTACATGTAAACTCACATCAACATTAAAACCACATCAACAACAAATCAAAACATAAGTACATAACACATTAGCATTAAAATTAATAGTTTCACAACCATAACATTAACTGTTACATGTAACATCAAACATTCATACAAATATTCAGGATTATAAACAAAAACCTCATGTAAACTATATTCAAACAAAAAAAAAACAAGAGTAACTCTATACAATCAAAACAAAAACCTCCTGAGTCTCGAGAAGTCTAAGGACTTATGTCCCACTAGGCAGACTTCCTCCATTCAAACACATCTTCATTGCTGTTCCGTCATCATCCAACAAGTCCAATGCATCCCAATCAATTCCATCTGAGGATGAAATAGTTAGTGAAAAATAAATTGTATTAGTTATGAACATGTTAGTGATAAAGAAAGTTCTTAGTACTAGTAGTTAGTGATAAATAAATTGTATTTCTTACTGTTAGATGGAGGAGAGTCACATGACTCACATGGAGAGTCCCACAATTCGTCTCCCATTCAACATTGGCCTTCTTCTTCTTCTTATTGTTTGTGCAGAACCTCTTCCTCTTACGGCTACTCTGTGCCTTGTCCTTGGCCAAGCAACCAAGCAACCAGTCGAGGTCCTTGGCCACAGACTCTAATTGGAGGTAAATGGTATTGCATTTATGGATACGACTTAGAAGAATGTGGAGTACATGTCTCGATTTTTCTAGGGACATCTGTTTCAAAGAAAGATTAAATTAGTAAATATACCCTAAACACTAAATTCTAATGTATAAAACTATCATAAACCCTAAATCCTAAACCAACTCATCAGTGAATATACCCTAAATGCTAATAAAAAAAAACCTAAATTTAATTGAATTTTGGACTAATAACTCACCAATGCAATCATTTCAAAAAACCTAAATTTAACTGAATTTTGTTCTCCTGGCCCGTCATATTTGCCGTAGTATTTACCATCACGATCAGATCTGACGGCTTTAATACGTTTGTTAAGTTGTAACTCAACTTTCGCTTTATAACTTTGGAACACGTCCAGTGCTTCAGCCTTTTCTATAATCAAGTAGATCTGTCTATATCTTGAATGATCATCTATGAATGTGATAAAATACCGGTGATCATTTCTTATAGCCTTTGAAAAATGACCACAGATATCGGTATGTATTAATTCTAAGAGATCAGGGCTGGAGAAAAGCTTGGCATAATGAGGGAGTCGTAAGACAATGGCTAGGAGTTGAAAGAAGAAACAACCGTGAGTTCTAGACATTCGAAAATATCAAAGGTGTTAGAAAGAGTTTTGCCTCGAAAGCTTTAAGCTTCTACAATGACTTTGAATGCAGAATCTCGAGTGCTGATGATAGAATCTCACTACAATCGATCGTATAAGCTCAAAGAGAACAGAGCAATACATGGCCCATGACGGTCCGAAAATGATGATAAGAAAGATGATCCATCAGAATTAGAGACCTGTTTTCGTCTGAGTCTATTGGGCCTATAAACACAATGGCAAGGACAAAAGAATGATCGAACATTATGTTAGGATAGCCACTTTTATATTTTCACTCTTTCTTTCCTCCTTTTGTAATTATTTCTTATTCTCTCGGCTCGGCAAAGCTTGAGTCAGAATTATTCTTTCTTCCTTCCCCTGTATGTTACTTATCCTCTCGGCTCGATTTGCATAGAGTCGGGATCAGGTATGTTTGACATTACGACCAATAATTACATGATCAATCAGTAACATACATTTTTCCGGAAAAAAAAATAGTGATGGAAACAATTATTCTGCTTACAAGGGAAGAACTAGGATTTTATTTTATTTTATTTTGGAAATTTTATAATACAAATATATATTACAGTTAATATGTCCTCTATGCGTGGATTATTCATAGACAATGACCTGACTACTTGCAATGCCTTTTACCTTGTTGAATATTTTTTGATTTGTAAATCATCTTCTAGCAATGTAAGAAAGTTCTACAATTGGTTAGTCTAAGCGTGTGATATGTGACTTTTGACTTTTGATTCATCATGCATCAATCAATCCTTTTACAGTCTATTTTATTGCCATTGTGAATATATTATACTAATTGAAGAAACATGTGTAATTAATAAACTTGGGATTAAAGATCGTATGCGATACTCAGAAAAATAAACAATTAACCTGAAAGACACTTCTGTCAATGCACACAATTACTAGTGTACTTCTAAAGTAATGTAATTCACAAAACTTCACAGGAAAGAATTATGCTTAAACATAAACCAGCGACAACAGGAGCGAATGTATGTAGAGCCATCAGAGACTCAGCTGATTTCTCTTGCATTTTGAAAAATACTAATAGTTAGTAGGTCCAAAATACAATTTGACATTTTTTTGTGAGTTGTGATTCTATAAGTTTGTAACTAAGATAATAAAAAAATTCGATAAATTATAGGATTTAAACCTAATAAGTTATTGCAATTTGATTACTACCCTTGCTTCCGACTAAAATTTTGTATTCGCCTCATACGGCAACTATATATTATTTATTTGGCCAATATTATCTAGAGGCAACAAATATGACGGATCGAGTTAGTTTTGTAAAAATTGAGGGGGTTAATTTGAATAATCTAAAACAAAAGAGGATTTATTGGTAATTTTGACAATTTCAAGCAATTCAAACATAAGCAATTTTTAAACTAAAATAGCAAATAAAATAAAGAGATAAAGTTAAGAGATTGCAAACAAAGCAAGGCACAAATGACATCGGATAT
This sequence comes from Eleocharis quinqueflora, assembly GCA_964058865.1. Classification (NCBI taxonomy): domain Eukaryota; kingdom Viridiplantae; phylum Streptophyta; class Magnoliopsida; order Poales; family Cyperaceae; genus Eleocharis; species Eleocharis quinqueflora. Next base: position 12,408 of record CAXKVX010002421.1, read on the forward strand.
GATAACGTAATTTGAATATCGGCGATCCTACTCTTCGAGACTCCCAGCCCCACGATACGGTAACAAGGTCGAGCTGATTCACTAACACAAGTGACAATTACAAGCTTGATTTTGGTCTCGTCTACACACTCCGGTAGAGCATCAAGCCAAATAAACAACGTCGTACTTGGTCTCGTTTACACAGACTGGTAGAGCACCAAGCCAAGTGTCATCAATTTTTGGATCACAGGTAGGATCGGGTTTCGAGTCAGATAACGTTGTTTTTTCGAGTGTTGGGTCTGACAACAAGAAATTGGATCAAGTTTCAAGTCGAACAACATCAGTATTTTTAAGCCGTTGGATTAGATTATACGAGATTAGATTAAATTTTGAGTCAGTCAGCGTCGACTTTATTCATGTGTCGGGTTGGGTGAGGAAACATAACAACATCATCTTTATTGTCGAGTTTTGAGTCGAGTCTAGTGAGATCATGTTGAATTATAAAATTACTTTTTAAATTGTTACTTTGTCTAATGTCAATTTTTTTTAGTAAAACTAAAACATACGTGTTCATATTTGAATGTAATTTATTAAGAGACATGTTAAATATGGTGTCTGCAATTGCAAGATATGTTAAATATTTTGTAGATGTACTATATCTCCTTTTATAAGATTAAAAATATTTTAATTTTTGATATGTATCAAACACATTTCTTAATATTAAATATGAGATTTAACAAGAACAACTATGACATCATTTGATATACTATAAATGCAAGATATACAACAACAACAAAGTCTTTAATTCCAAACAAATTGAAATAAGCTAGAAATGAAATCCAATAAGAATAATTGAAAATCAATATAAATAATAATATAATAAATAGTAAAATAGTAGTAAAAATAAAAGTCATAATGATAATAATGATAATACTAATAATAATGATAATGATAATAATAATAATAATAATAATAATAATAATAATAATAATAATAATAATAATAATAATAATAATAATATGAATAAAGTAGTAATAATAATATCATTCTATAAATCATAGTGCCATACATCTTTAATTCTGGACTAAAGTCGTACAACAATTCACTACTAAATTTTAGTCTAAATTATGGTTCTGGTACATGGATCGCTAACTTTCATGCACTCATATGTGACGCCAACTCTTTCGAGACATGTCATGCCTTCTCTTTATACTCCTTCATTTCATGTCAATTTCGGTTGATCCCTACCACTTATTTCTTCAAACACGACTTAAAACTCCACTACGTATCGGTGCATTAGAAGGTCTTCACTGGATATGTTCATACCATCTCAAACGATGTTGAACAAATTTTTCTTCAATCTGTGCAACCCCGACCTTATCACGTATATCGTAATTTCTAATGTGATCTCTTCTTGTATTCCCACATATCGACCGTAATATACGCATCTGTGTCACGTTCATTGTATGTGTTGTTCTTTAGTAGCCCAACATCATGTTTCATACAACATTGAAGATCTAATCGTCGTTTTATAGAACTTATCTTTCAACTTTTGATGAAACTTCTCATCGCATAGGTACGACAAAGATATAAAAATACAAAATTAATTATTAATTTGTTAGAACTTTTAATATAAATATCACGCAATCACTGTTATTGTGATAAAATTATATGTTCTATTTGTATAATAGGTATTTTCACAATCCTAACAATATTAAAAAAAATCAAACATAATTTGAAGTTCATAAATAATCAGGAAAAAAAATAGTTACATCAAAGATAGATACACTAAATACTTCAAGTCACTTCAGACCGTTCGATCTTGATTCATGATGTGAATCTTGACGTATGTAAGATCCGAAGTGACTCAGAGTATACAGTGTACCTAAGTTTTTTCATAGTTATACTATATATGAAAAACAAAACAATCTAATAATAAAATTTTATATAATTTGTTTGGTGATATATCAAGTATGTTAATTTTGATACGATTGAAAAGATCACTTGACATACACATTCTCATTCTTTTTGTGATATAAAAGATTTCTAGAACTTTCAACATCTATTGTTAAATGTCACTTAATGAGATTATCATATTTGTGCTTATGAAAGCTGAACTCGTGACTTTTCAGAAGTCATTCTAATTAGCTACTACTAAACTATCAGATCATTTGCATTCTTTCTCATTATTTTTTAAAATTTGACAAAATAAAACATTATGAATGATCTCCTTATCTTATATCATGGAAAATTCTATATTACGACATTTGTATCATCATACTATAGCATGGTAGTAACTAGCGGAAGATCCACCATGTACCAGGAGGGCAAGTGTCCTTCTGAAATTTTTTTTTTTTGCAAAACAATCATGTGTATTTGTCCGATTTGTCAATTTTTTTGCAAAATAATCATGTATATTTAAAAATATGTATCATTTTGCCTCTCTTGAAATTTTTTTATAGATTTTGCTCCCCTGACGAAAATCATTAATCTGCCATGATAATAACAACTAACAACACTCTTATCCATATATAATAACTAGATAGTTCCTAATGACTTTTGAAGAAATTAGATGACGAGTTTGAATAGAATTATTTTTCTAATATCTTCAAGAGGCAGGGGCGGATGCAAGTGCTACCAGGGGCAAGTGCCCCCTGAAAAAAAAAATTGTAAAATAATTTAGTGTATTTATACGATTTGTCTTTTTGCGAAATAACCATGTATATTTAAAAATCTGTATTATTTTGTCCTCCTGGAAAAAAATTATAGATCTTGCCCTCATGACGAAAATCTTGGATCTGTCCCTGTCAAGAGGAGGAGGGCAGCTCAAATGCCTTCAATTTTTTGTGCCTCCATCATGCCTCCAAATTTTGATCATTCATCAAGAAAAAAAAGTGAAGTTGAAAATAAAGTGAAAATGATGAGTGGTTAATATTTTAGAGATATGATGAAGGCCCGAAAAATTGAATGCACTTGAACCCTCCTCCTTCAAGAGATTCTTATACATATGTGCTTCATTTTACATATTTATCAACTAAAAGTACATATTATGACTTGATTCAAATTTAATATTTTTTTATATAAATAAGTGTTTATATAAAAAAAATGTACAAAGACCTCAAGTGGTCCTGTCCTTTTTTAGACCCCATGTAAGCAGGAACTACGTTCACCGGACTGTCTTTTTTATATAAATAAGTGTTCGTAGTTACTAAATATCCGATCATTACAGTTGACAAATAAAATTATTTGAGAGCGTTGATGCATTAACAAGAAGCTTTCTTTGTTCTTTCCCATTTGGATATTCATAAACTTATCAATTTTATCAATAGTTTATTCAAAGGAGATACAAAACTGAAAATAAAAACTTAAGCATGTTTGGCATCACGGCCAATAATTACATGATCAACCAGTAAACATACATTTTCCGGAAAGAAAAATAATGATGGAAACAATTATTCTGCTAGCAAGGGAAGAACTAGGATTTTATTTTATTTTTATTTTGGAAATTTTATAATACAAATATATATATTACAGTTAACATGTCCTCTGTGCGTGGATTACTCATAGACAATGACTTCACTCAAAAAAAAAATAAAATAGACAATGACTAGACTACGTGCAATCCCTTTCACCTTGTAGATCTTTTTTAGATTTGTAAAATATCTTCTAGCTAGCAATGTAAGTAGGGCTGTCAAAATTATTGCAATTTAACGTTTCGTCCGTTCCGTTTCGGCCCACGAAAGAAAGACGGAACGAAATTTTTTTCCGCTTCGGCCCACGAAAGAAAGACGGAACGGGCCTGAGTTTCGTTTGTTTAAATGAAACGGAAACGAAACCTTTGGCTGGCATTTCGTTCTTTACGTTTTTTACGTTTTAGAATTCTATCGATTTAGAATCAAAGGATTTCAGAGAAGAGAGGCGAAGAACACGAGGTGACGCTGGTAAAAGGCGAAACCCTAATCTATTCCGCGCCGCTCTCCTCTCTTCTTTCTTCCCCTTTCTCCGTCTCTCTACTCTCTAGTCTCTATCTGTCTCTCTCTCACTGTCTCGCTCGCACACTGCTCATGGCAGTTGTCGACCCATGCGTGCGTGACGATCGCAACTGGCAAGCCAGATCTGTAAGGCTGTAGCCCTTGAAACCCTCAGAAATCTCTCTCGCTGTTTCTATGTGACTTGTGACATGGTGGGCTGTCGAGATCCGATCGAGGTTTCATTCCGAGTTTCCAGGCCTCTACAGCGTACTATTGTCGGTTTGTCTTGGATGAGATACTATACTTGATCGAGGCATGAAGCCATCAGATACTACACTTGATCGATAAGTAGTAGGTTTCTCTGAGAAGCATGGTGATGGGATCTTCGATTTGGATCTCGTCGCCGCCAGTCACAATCAACACCAGGCAACAAGCAACAAAAGCAATCACGATTCTTGATGAATCCTTGCTTATAAAAGAGGCAGAAAGAAAGAGAAAGGAAAAAGGAGATAGAGACAGAAATAAAGAGATAAGGAATGAGATAGAGAGGAAAGCCTGCATCTGTGAGCTCAAACCAAAACAAGGTAAACTTTAAGTTTAATTTCATTTCTTTGATTGATTTTTCTGCAACTTGGTTCGTTTATTGGTCTGACTTCTGAGCTTTTGTCTCTCTTTATCTAAATGCAGGTTTGATCTTTATTTTCTTTTACTGGTCTGTCTTGTTGGCTTTGCTGTCTCAAATGGCTGAACCAAGAGCACCAGTAGAGAGTGCATCAGAGCCTGACATCTATGATGATGAGTATGTTTCTTAAACTTTCTGTTTTTGTTTCTCTTAGTGGCTTGGTTGTCTCTAGTTGCTTTCTGCTGCTTGAAATGCTTACTGGTATGCTTACTGTTATGGGCTTGAAATGCTTACTGATATGCTTACTGGTATACTTACTGGTATGCTTACTGGCTTGGGCTTGAAATGTTTGAATGCTTACTGTTAGTAGCTACTCATGCTTGAAATGAAATGCTTATATTAACATGAAATGCTTGAAATGCTTACTGTTAGTAGCATGAAATTAAATGCTTATAGTAGCATGAAATGCTTAATGTTAGTAGCTACTCATGCTTGAAATGCTTGAAATGAAATGCTTATAGCAGCTTCAAATGTTTGAATGCTTACTCGTATGCTTATTGGCTTGGGCTTGAAATGTTTGAATGCTTACTGTTATTAGCTACTCATGCTTGAAATGAAATGCTTATAGTAGCATGAAATGCTTGAAATGCAATACCTACTAATGCTACTAATGCTTGAAATGCTTGAATTGTACTCTGTTATAGTATGAGATTAGATCCAAACTATACAGCAGAGCAAATTCAAAGAATTGAAATGGATGTCCAGGCTGGTGATGCTGGTGCACCTCTGGGTGATGGACAAGTTCCTGAACCCAATAAAAAGAGGAGATTCAGAGATCATATGACCTCTGAGGCATGACAACACTTCTTAAAGGGTGATGTCAATGAGGAGACTGGTGAATATAGTGCCACTTGTAATTATTGTGAGAAAGTCTATCCAATGGGAAATGGAAGAGGCACTGGCTCATTGTTGCATCACTGTTTTAAGGCTTGCAATAAAGCACCATGCTCAAAGAAGTTCAAAAAAGAAGGGCACTTGCAAAAGCTGTTGAGCATGAGTGCCTCGATAGGAGGTACATTCTTACCTACATCTGATTATAATTCTCTCTCACTTTTTTAGATAGATGTAAATTATATCTAGGTGAGACAGTATCTCCTTTGTGGGCTTTTGATCAAGATATAAGTAGGACACTCTTTGCAAAAATGGTAATTGTGCATGAATATCCCTTCAACTGTGTAACTCATTATTACTTGAGGGTCTTTTTAAAGAGCCTCCAGCCTGAGTTTAAGTTGGTATCAAGAAACACTGTTAGGACTGATTGCATAAGAATTTATGAAGAAGAAAAGCTTAGTCTTTATCAGTTGATTGGCAAACTTGATTGCAAATGTAGCTTTACTAGTGATCTTTAGACCAACATTATGGGAGATAGGGGTTTCATGGCATTAACATGTCATTATATAGATGAGAGTTGGAAAATAAGAAAAAGAATAATCAATTTTAGCCCTCTTCCCTCACCACACACTGGAAAAAATATTGCTCAAGCAATATATGATAAGTTAGTGTTGTGGAACTTAGACAAGAAGGCTTTCTGTCTTGTGATGGACAATGCATCTTCCAATGATGCTTGTATTAAAGAGCTATTAAGTGGACCACTGGTATGCTTTCTTATCTAATCTTTTCATTTATTTTAATTTAATTTCTTAGTACTTATATATGTAATGTAACTAATACTTGTACTTCTCCTAACTTGACATGCAGAAAGATGAACTACCAGCAGATGGCTCCATCTTTCAGCAAAGATGTGGCTGCCACATCTTGAACTTGGTTGTTCAAGATGGGCTTCATGTGCTTGGTGATGAGATTACAAAGGTTCGGGATGCGATGAAGTACCTTCCGGGTTCGCAAGCAAGGATGGAAAGGTTTCGATTGGCTGTATCTCAGGTATGTAATATGTTATCTCTATCTCTCATTTTTTCAATATTTATATTACAATCTTCCATTATGTAATCTTATATTCTATCTCTCCTTTTTTCAGGCTAAAGTTCCATACAGGAAACCTGCCTGGGATGTTCCGACACGTTGGAACTCGACACAACTAATGCTGGAGCTTGCTTTGAAACTCAAACCAGCTATCTGTAGGTATGCTACTCTTGATAAGAAGTTTGATCTTAACCCTTCTGAACTTGAATGGGAAGCCATTGGTGCTTTGATGGACTGTTTGCAGATTTTCTATGTTGCCACATTGAAATTTAGTGGCACTAAGTACCCAACCCTCAACCTCTTTTTTCCTGAATTTTGTGAGGTGTACATTAGCATTAAAAATATGGATAGTAGTCCATATCCTTTTATTGTCAAAATGGGGAAGGCAATGTTTGCTAAGTGGGAAAGATACTGGACAATTGGGAATACTTTGTTGGCAATTGCTTGTGTTCTAGATCCAAGGTGCAAGCTGACAGTTGTTGAGTATTTTTTTAAGTCCATATATCCTGATAACTATCAGCGGTATATGACAAACTTGGAAGCTTGCATTAAAGCTTTGTTCAATGAGTACTTGGAGGAACACTCCAAGTCTGTGCAGAACCAAGCTGGCAGTTCATCACAAGGAGCAGTTAATACTTATACAAGGTACTTGCATCAACAATTTCATTTCTTTTTTAATTCTTTCCATCTTTAATACTAATTACTTGCTTCTGTTTTTTGTGCAGTCCACCATCTTGTAGTGGAACAGTTAGTAATATCAGAGCTGGACTGAGAGATTTCATGCAAGGAAAGAAAGGCACCGACCCGGTAAAATCAGAGATGGAAGAATATCTAACAGAGCCACTTGATGCTACTGGATTGGAGGCTCAGTTTGACATCCTGACATGGTGGAAGATGAAGGTTCCAAAATATCCAGTAATGTCTCGACTAGCCCGAGACATCCTGGCTGTCCCGGCATCAACAGTTGCATATGAGGCCACATTCAGCACTAGTGGAAGGACATTGTGTTGGGTTACGAACAGTTCAAAACCCGTCAATTGGCCTAAGCAGCGGAAAGACCGTAAAACAAAAATTTTACATCTGACTTAAGCCGAGGATTAAGCGGGGTATGTCGGATAAACCACAGAGGGTGTCCACCTCCCGTTTATCCCTAACATCAAAACCCTACTTAATTCCTAAACAGATCTACTCCTTAACTGAATTCTAAAACTTTAATCTACTTACAAATTAAATAGATTAATATAACATTAATACCTTGATCCAAATTCGAATTGGACCGCAGAAGACTCGGACGACCGAATCACAGACGGTCTTCTCCTCGGAGTATCAAACGTCTGATACCTCTACCAGATGTCCACCAGGACGACCAGAGAGCGGCTTACTTCTTCTGCCAGAAATACCGAAAGCCGCGATATACCGCAAAAACACTATTCACCGAGATAAGAACTAAATGAATATCTTTACGACTCGCAGTTATTCAAATATGAAATACCGCTCCTTTCGCAAAAATACTATTTTTCCGAATCCCGTAAATAACCGTATACGAGAAAGAGAGAAAGTATATTTATCGATACGAATCCGAGTTAACGAGTACGAATCGATTTTTGGTATATGTTTCTCTCTCCCTCTACCTCTCTATTTATAGCAAAATGAGGAGGTGCCAAATTACCAAAATACCCTTGAAATGTGAATTTACCATTTTACCCTTGTGGAGGTCGGCAAGCACAAAAAAAAATAATATCAATCCTTGATATTTGAATTTCATTGCCGACCTTATGCCACATCTCATTTTAATGTGCATTCCCATGTTGGCATGGTGAAAGTCAAAGTTTGATTTAATTTGGCCTTATCACCATGCATGCCGACTTCATTTTTGGGATTTTTTTTTAAATTAATTTATTTATTTTTAATTACGAATTTAATTAATTTTTAATTAAGATTTTAATTTGATAATGACTTTCATTCCAAATTTAAAACCATAATCTATAATTAAAATCTAAATTAAAAATATATAAATATACATAAACATATAATTGTTCTCAACAATTATATTTCTCAGGGTTTGGTATTTGTTTGGTTGCGGTATGATTTTATACAACGTATCGTATACGTCTATAAATCCAACCGTTGTTTTTGCTTGTCATCTTATATGACATATATAATTAATTATAACAATCATAATATTAATTATAACTATTTATAATTAATCATTAAGATTCTCTGATTTAGCTCCTATGCGGTGTGACCCAATAGGATCTGTGTTATGTTGGTAAATAGAATTAAAACCATTTTAATTTCTATAATCATAGGAGGCATCTGACATCTGCGCTATGACCATCCAATTACACAGACGATGTTGTACTTATGCAATATCACGATCCACTAAACATTTTAGTCGTGTTAATTCTTTCGTCTCACAGTATCAGATTAGTTTCAAGGCAGGTGTGTGTCATCCTTGCAAACTTAATCTTTTCTCGATCTTGAGCAGACTTATCAAATATAATTACTCTTGTAATTATACCGCATGCAGATAATCTTACTCTATCAAGGGGCCCAGTGATACTGTAACGCGTATCAAGATATGAGGGACAATAGTACTTTCAGTAAACCATCACTACCTCAACTAAGCTATGTATACCGAAAAGTTACCGTTATGACTGCGTTTTACCGACAGCGTTAGATAACAATCACACATACACATCTCTTAGTAAGAAAGATGAATATCTCATACTTTAGAACTTAACACTGAATGAAAACATTAATGACACGTACACAATTCCATTTAATGTTTCATTCGAGGTCTGTCAAATACCATGTTCCTCTAACATGTATTCATGTGATTAAAACGACATCTCATGTCTATGGTTTGTAAAACTTAACCATCTTTTAATCCACATTCTAACCTTGTAACGGTAAATTAGTGTTCCTGCTAATTACCTTGGTTAGAGACTTTTAAGAGTATATATCATCTGTATTATGAAGTTTCACAATTCCAGTTATTGACTCAAGTCAGATAAAGGATTATGATTCATAAATTCAATAATACTCAAGGTAACAAAATGACAGTTTAATTAATCACTCAATTCATGAACAAAGCTTTATGATAATTTATCGTATTATTGACTTCTAGATTATTACAAACTAACAATCTCCCACTTAAGCTAGAAGCCAATCATCGTAGGCTCTAGTTGAACGAATCTCTAAATTTCAAAAAATCTCATAGATCTAAAGAAAAACTCATAACCAATCTCCTATGTGTCTCAGACCCATATAAGCTGTATGCAACTGGTGCTTGGCTTGAGGAAGAGGTTTCGTGAGTGGATCAGCTGTGTTGCTGGCTGTGTCAACTCTACATATCTTTACATCACCTCTATTTACGATTTCTCGTATCAGGTGATAACGTCGTAAAACATGCTTGGATCTCGAGTGCGATCTCGGTTCTTTGGCCTGAGCTATAGCTCCATTGTTATCACAATAGAGGTCCACAGGTCCTTGAGCACTGGGAACCACTCCAAGTTCGCTAAGGAACTTCTTGATCCAGAACCCTTCTTTTGCTGCTTCGGATGCAGCTATGTACTCAGCTTCGGTTGTTGAGTCTGCTGTAGTCTCATACTTTGAGCTATTCCAGCTCACAGCCCCTCCGTTGAGTATGAACACGTACCCGGACTGTGATCTCGAATCATCTCGATCAGTTTGGAAACTTGCATCTGTGTAACCGTTTATCACGAGCTCGGAGTCACCACCATAGATGAGAAACATATCCTTAGTTCTTCTTAAGTACTTAAGGATATTCTTTGCAGCATTCCAGTGCTCCATGCCTGGATTAGCCTGATATCTACTCGTCACACTTAAAGCGTACGAGACATCAGGACGAGTGCACAACATGGCGTACATGATAGAGCCTATAGCCGAAGCGTATGGCACTCTACTCATTATGCTTCGCTCATCAGTTGTCGAAGGACACTGAGTCTTGCTAAGCTGCGCACCATGATTCATTGGCAGGAATCATTTCTTAGAATCCTGCATGCTAAACCTATTTAGCACTTTGTCAATGTACGTGCTTTGACTTAATCCTATAAGTCTTTTCGATCTATCACGATAGATCTTTATGCCTAGTATATATACAGCCTCGCCTAAGTCCTTCATTGAGAACACTTTCTTTAATGAAGACTTAGCCTTTTGCAACATAGGAATATCGTTTCCCATTAGGAGTATGTCATCTACATATAAGATTAAAAAGGCGATGGCACTCCCACTAGTTTTTCTGTACACACATGGTTCTTCTTCGCATCTGACGAAGTCAAACTTTTTGATTTCTTCGTCAAACCGAAGATTCCAACTCCGTGATGCTTGCTTCAATCCATAAATTGATTTACGAAGCTTGCATATCTTCCCAGCGTTCTTTGGATCCTCAAAACCCTCAGGTTGTGTCATATACACATCCTCTTCTAAATTTCCATTTATGAAGGCGGTTTTGACATCCATCTGCCATATTTCATAATCATGAAATGCGGCAATTGCTAGGAGTATCCGAATTGACTTAAACATAGCCATGGACGAAAAAGTTTCATCATAATCAACTCCTTGAATTTGTTTGAAACCTTTCGCAACCAATCGTGCTTTGTATACAGTCAACTTACCATCCATGTCTGTTTTTCTTTTAAAAATCCATTTGTTTGCTATGGGTTTCACCCCATCAAATGGCACAACTAGGTTCCACACCGTGTTGTCATACATGGATTGTATTTCGGATTCCATGGCCTCTAGCCATTTATCAGAGTCGGGCCTATCTATCGCTTCCGCATAGGTCATAGGATCTTCAGTATCATATGCTGAGACCTCGTGCAGTCCCAAGTACCTCTCAGGTGCTCGGACTATTCTTGCAGACCTACGTAGCACTTGACCTTCAGGTTGTTGAACTTGATCTGCAACTATTTGCGGATTTGGTTCTACTTCAACTTGCGTTGAAGTACTTGAGCTCGGGACTAGAACCTTCTCCACAACTACTTGTGGATTTGATTCTTCCATATACTCTTCAACCGAAGTATCAAGTGGTGGGTTAATCTGATCTCGTTCAGATACTGTATTGTGCGATGTTTCTCGAATTTCTTCAAGTATTACATTACTCCCACTACTTCCTTTTGCGAGAAACTGTTTCTCCAAAAATACACCAATACGAGCAACAACTATTTTGTTCTCGGCCTGGTGATAGAAGTAATATCCTTTCGTTTCCTTAGGATATCCTACGAAAAAGCATTTGTCAGACTTGGGATCAAGTTTGCCAGACGTCGGACGTTTGACAAATACTTCGCAACCCCATATTTTAAAATAAGACATATTTGGGGCTTTCCCAAACCATAACTCGTATGGAGTCTTTTCTACTGACTTAGACGGGACCATATTTATCGTTCGTGCTGCAGTTTCTAGTGCGTACCCCCAAAAAGATTTCGGAAGAGTGGCATTACTCATCATAGATCGGACCATGTCTAGCAAGGTTCGATTTCGTCTCTCAGAAACACCATTCCATTGTGGTGTTCCTGGAGGCGTGAGTTGTGAAACTATTCCACATTGTTTTAAGTACGTTATAAACTCATGACTCAAGTATTCGCCTCCACGATCAGATTGTAAGGCTTTAATACTCTTGTTTAATTGATTTTCTACTTCAGTCTTGAATTCCTTGAACTTTTCAAAGGATTCGGACTTATGTCTCATCAAGTAGACATAACTGTATCTACTGTAATCATCAGTAAACGTGATAAAGTACGAATAACCATTTCTTGTACAAGTACTCATAGGTCCGCATACATCAGTATGTACGAGTCCTAGTAAGTCACTTGCCCTTTCACCCTTTTTGGAGAAAGGCGTTTTTGTCATTTTTCCACGTAAACAAGATTCGCACGTGTTATTGATTCAAGATCAAAATTTCCAAGAAGTTCATCTTTATGCAACTTCTCGATGCGTTTCTCGTTTATATGACCAAGGCGACAATGACACATGTAAGTTGTGCTTTCATGAGACGCTTTGAGTCGTTTATTAGTTATGTTGAACACGGGTTTTTCCAATTGCAATATATACAGACCATTCATCATACAAGAGGATCCAAAATATAACTTTCTTTTATATATTGAGCAACTATTGTTATCTATTACAAAAGAGAACCCATTCGTCTCTATACATGAGATCGAAATGATGTTCTTGGAAATGCTAGGAACAAAATAAACATTTTCTAGTTCCAATACAAGCCCGCTTGGCAAATACAACTCTATATTTCCAACGGTTACGGCTGCAACCTTTGCTCCGTTTCCAACTTGGAGTTGTACTTCCTTGTTACGTAATTTCCTCCTATTCTTTAGTGCCTGCACATTTGAACAAATATGAGCACATGATCCAGTATCTAATACCCAATCATTAATATAGGTAGTAACGTTAATTTCAACAACAAATATACCTGAGGATGAAGCTTTGGAAACATTTCCAGACTTCACGTCCGCCAGATACTTCGGGCAGTTTCTTTTCCAATGTCCCTTTACTTTGCAGTAAAAGCAGTCAGAGGCATCAGATACTAGGAAAGATAGTTCCTAATGACTATAATTGTTCCTAATGACTATAATTGTTGAACTTGATCTGCAACTATTCTTATATAATAACTATACGATATTAGGAAAGATAGTTCCTAATGACTTTTGAAGAAAGACAATGAATTTGAATATAATTGTTTTTCTTATAACATCAAGAGTTATAAATTTCATATTTATACATTTGTGCTTTATTTTATCGTTATATGTGGTGATTTGTCCACAAACGGTCATTTATCCATTTTATTTTCTAAAATAAAATAAAGAGGTTTGAGTCTCCCTTTGTCCTAATTATTTTTTACACTCTACTCTAACTTGGATTGTAAATATCAAACAATTCTTGCTTGCTTGTAATCTTCTCGAATTGAGTTGGATCAAGTTCTTTGGTAAACACATCAGCTAATTTATCTTCGCTTTTATTGCACTTTTTCTCTACAAAATGACAATCAACATCGATGTGTTTTGTCCTTTAATAAAACACCATATTAGATGCTATGTGTCTCACAACTTGGTTATCACAAACCATTTTTATGGGTTCTTGAGTGTCAATATGAAGATATTTAGAAGTTGTTTAATCCACACAAGCTCGGTCGTGGTGGATGCTATGGTCTGATATTCCGCTTTGGCACTTACATGGAAAATGACATTTTGTTTCATGTTTTTCTATATTACTAAATCTTCACGTACAAACGTGCAAAAACTAGTAGTAGTTTTTTCGATCACAACTCATAGCTCATTCTGCATTAGAATTGTTATTTTTCATTAGTATTCTCTTTTACAGAGTACCTTTTAAATATCTTAAAATTCAATGAATATCCTCTAAATGTGTTGTCTTAGAAGCACGCATGAATTGACTTACGAGAAAATATATATTGTATCTAGTAACCGTTAGGTAGATTAATTTTCCTACTAATCTTTGAAAATAGGTTGATATCATCTAACGATTTTCCATCTTCATTATTCAATTTGTTTCTATTGTCGGGTGTAGATATTGGCTTACAACATAATTTATTACCTCTCTTAGAAAATATAGGGTATATTTTCGATGTGAAATAAATAACCTCTTTTTGGAACAAGCTACCTCTATGCCCAAAATATATTTCAAATAACTCAAGTCTTTAATTTCAAATTTCTCCCGTAATCATGTTTGATTTTTTAATTTCATCATGATTGTTTTTTGTTATGATTAAGTCATTCACATACACCAATACAATAGTAACACTACCATTTCCATATTTACTAAATAATGAATGATCGACATTGCTTATTTAAAAATTGCAAAGCAAAGATAAGAGTTAAGTTTGCCATATCATGTTCGAGGTGATTGTTCAATCAAAATATCGTCTTATTTAACTTACACACTAAGTTTGGATTACTTTCATGCTTATGCCTCGAGGGTATTGACATGTATATCTCTTCTTCTAGACTATATTTAAGGAATGCATTTTTTACATCCATTTGATAGAGTTCTCATTCATTATTTGTGGCAATAGAAAATAAATTTCTTACGATGTTAATTTTGACCACGGATGCAAATGTTTCATAATAATCTTCACCTTGTATTTGTGTATAATCTTCTGCTACTAATCTAACTTTATACCTTATTGTACTTGATTTTGTAGACCCATTTACATCTAACATATTTTTTATTGTATGGATGTGGTAGAATGTCCCACATGTTATTATTTTTTCTAAGGCATTCAATTTTTCTTTCATTGCCATACACCACTTTTCATTTTTATGCATGGTCTCATGATAAAATATTGGTTCAACTTCTTTTTTAATAGAAGCAATAAATACTTGATGATCATGGTACACATTTTTGTAAGAAATAAAGTTATGTAATCTCTTTGTTTTGTTAAAGGTTGTAATTGACGGTTTTATCTTCTTAATTATAGTCACTTGTTCTTGGACTTCATTTTCATCTCCATCATCGTGCATGTTTTGATTTTCTTCATCATATGTGTTTTGGTTTTCTACTTCACCACTTACCTCTCTAACATCATTCTCTTAGTTTATGCATTATCTTTCAATAGACTGAAGAACTCCTATACGTTCTTGGTAATTCTCAATTCGTGGGATGTTTCTTCTTTATTTTTGTAATATGTTTCATTTTAGAAAAAATACAACATTTCTAGATATATATATGAGGAGGGATATAATGCCTCCACTTTTGTGTGCCTCTAAAATTCTCATCATTCATTATGCACGTCTTTTTATGCAACTAAATCTAGATCATTCATTGATTTTAATGAATGGTGCAGATTTGGAGGCATCATGGAGGCACACAAAAATGGAGGCATTATATCCCTCCTCTATATATATATGTGTGTGTATAGAGTTGTGCTAAAATACTTTATAAAGCACCAATATGCATATACTTTAGGCTCGTATCTTGAGATATAAATGCAAACAACCGATCAGGACCGTTGAAAATATTCTCCATACTAACAAAAATTTGAAGACCAAATTTTACAATTTTTATTTATTTTTTACTATTTTATCGGATGGGTGTAAAGTTGGTTAAATTAAAGGTCTGTAAATTGTTAGATTAATGAATTTTCCAACTACCCGATAAAATAGTAAAAAAATTCCAAAAAATATAAAATTTGGTCTCCAAATAGATGTTAATATAAAGAACATTTTCAACGGTCTTGATCGGCCGTTTGCACTTTGTATCTCGCGATACGAACCTAAAGTATTTGAATATTGGTGCTTCATAAAGTATTTTAACACAACTCTATATATATATATATATATATATATATATATATATAAAGGGGGGATCCATGGCCTCCTCTTGTAACCTCTTGGACTATTTTCACCAAAATCAATGAAAATGGTCAAACCGGACCATTGAAAATATTCTTCATACTAATATAGACTTAGAGACCAAATTTTAGATTTTATTTTATTTTTTTTACTATTTTATTGGACGTGTTGAAAATTGGATGTTTATAAGTCGTTAGATAAATCCAATTTTCAACCCGTCCGATTAAATAGTAAAAAAAATAAAAAAAAATCTAAAATTTGGTCTCCAAGTCTATATTAGTATGAAGAATATTTTCAATGGTCCGGATCGACCATTTTCATTGACTTTGATGGAGGAGGCTAGAGGAGGCTACGAAAAAGGAGGCCAATGGATCCCCCCTCATATATATATATATATATATACACACATATATATAGAGGGTATGGTTTCGGGTTTTTCGGGTATTTTCGGGTCTTTTGGATCGGAGTCGGGTCAGTTTGTCTTCAAAAGATTATCGGGTCACGGGTCTGATCAGGTCGGGCCGGGTCGGGTCTCGGGTAATCATGCGTTGATATTTGTCATGCGTCATGCGTCATTGGCGCAACGACGGAGAGGCGTCATGCAGCGTGCAGTGTAGTAGTGGTGTCATGCAGATTGTAGGAGCGGTGCAGCGTCACACGACTTGCAGTGACGGAGTTCATTTTAGTCAAGACATGTACAAGTACAGTATTAATATAAAAATTCTAACGACCGATCCGATCCGTTGAACATGATCTACATATTAACATTTACTTGGAGATTGAATTTTATATTTTTTATATTTTTTTGCTATTTTTTAGAGAGGTAGGAAAATTACAACTTTTTCTGGTCCAGAAACCGTTTGATTAGCAACTTTTCTACCTCTTTAAAAAATTTCAAAAAAATATAAAATTCAATCTCCAAGTAGATTTCAATATGTAGATCATGCTCAACGGTTCGGATCGATCGTTGAAATTTTCAAATTAGATATAACAAATGTGGAGCACGAGCGATTTGATTTGATGCTCCATGAAGCACCCTAGCCTTTCTCACTATATATATATATTTGCCTTCAGATCAAAGCATTTGTATCTTTTTTTGTGACGAATATTCTAAAATAGTTTTTGTTGAGTTATAGTCGAGTTTATCTTTTCTCTTCATGTGAGAAAAAGCTACGCAACCAAAAATACTAAGATTTGATTTGTCAATTTTGCGTTGAAAGAGAATTTCTAATGGGCTATTATTATTTAAGATTTTACTCAGTAGTCTATTTATCAAATCCATTGCGGTTGCAAAAGACCTATTTCAAGGTAGTTTTGACTGTCTAGATTTGTCGTTATATTTCTGATTGGATATTTTAGGTTTTATATCAAATTTCGTGAAATTATTTACAGAAGTGAATAAGAGAATTTGAAAAATAATTGGAGAGAATATAATTTCATTATTCTATGAATATTTGATAATTAATTATGTATCTTTCTTAGATACGTTAACACCTCTATAAATAGCGCTAAGTCTCCATCCATTCCCGGTTATCGACATAGGACACATGTGCTGTGCATAGCCTCTTTATTCTACTCCATTAAAGAATATTACTTCTTGATTCGTTCGTGACCTTGAAGAAATATAGGCACCGGGATTTGCATGGATAGGCTCGTTAGCGCACCACGTCAAGCTTCCGCACTTCCATCGCCGAGGACTCCATTGAAAAAATAAGTGTACAAGGGAGACCATAGGGGTGAAAGGTAAGTACCGCTTCCGCTATTTTTGTATGCCGAACATATAGCACGGAGATAATTGACTTGTTTGCAATGTTTGTCATAATTTAGGAATTTGATTTGTGGCTCTTACTCTAAATTGAATTGCATCAAATTAAGTCCAACACAATAAAGATATTAAGTACTTGAATTCATTATATGAGGCAATAGATGCTGGACGCCATACATCGGAATGCACTAAGTCAAATGGTGCATTGCTTTTGCTAGTTGACAAAGTAAATGGCAATCTAGTTAGTTTAATTATTTGCATACATCACAATCAAAATTACTAGAATTTGGAAAACCTAAAGAAACTATTTAAGATTATATCGAATGGATGTCCAAACCTCTTATGCCATAGCTCCTGTGATTGATTAGACTCTCTAGTTGCATTTGGAGTTTTGGACTTAATTTTGCTTTTAGAACATAAAATCAATTTTCAATAAATCCTTCACCAATCATCATTCCGATTTTCCGGTCTTGAAATGTTACATTTTCTTTAGAAAATAGTATAGAACAATTAATCATTAATTAATATTTTTTTTACGGAAAGTAAATTAATTACAAAAGATTCTATGTATAATACGTTATTTATTTCTCTAAAAAACACGTTAAGAATACCAATGTCTTTTATTTTTACTTTCATTCCATTATCCACAAACACATATTGATAATCTTTGATTGATCTAATTTTGGTCAATTTTTTTTTTTTTGTTTCTAATCATATGATCAGTAGTCTTATACTTAGGTCTGATGATTGGTGAAGGATTTCTTGAAAATTGATTATATGTTTGAGTGACCATTTTAATAGGTCCTTGGGCTATGTTTGAGTGACAACAGAAAGGAAAAGAAAATGGGAAAAACATGAAAGGAATCAAAGGAAAAAATGGAAAGGAAAAATGCAATTTTTCTCTCTCTTATTTGATTTGTGTTGGCTAGCAACGGTCCAACCAACCATCCAAGGCACTTTAAATCAAGGAGAGTTCCAGAATTGACCGAGTAAAAAAAAAGATAATTACAATTAAAGTTATTAGGAATAAACTCCCAATTAATTTTAAAAGGACTCGCTAATAATTCTCCAATCTTTGTTCTCCACTTTCGTCTCTCTAACTGATTTTGTCAAAGAGAAAAATTCTAAGAGTCAAAAGCGAATAAAAATGAAAAGTCGGATCGCGCGTGTTCTTCTTAACGTTTTCGTCCTACACATTATCCTCAATGTTTTGCATATAATGCATGAGGTACAGACTAAATAAAATATGTGTTCAGATTAAATATAACATATTTTCAGATTAGTTGAAAAATGTGTTCATACTAAGTTGTTTCAAGTATGTTTTTGCACTGTTTCAAATATGTTTTATAGTAAATAAAATATATGTTCAAACTAAATAAAATATGTGTTCAGACTAGTTGAAAGAGGTGTTCAAACTTGCTGTTTCAAGTCTGTTTTGCACATAAAGCATGAGGTGCAGACTAAATAAAATAAATGCTCAGACTAAATAAAACATGTGTTCGGACTAGTTGAAAGATGCATTCATACTAGCGATTTCAAATCTATTTTTGCACTGTTTCAAGTTTATTTTGCACATAATGTATGAGGTGCATACTAGATAAAATATGTGTTCAGACTAGTTGAAAAACGTGTTCATATTATAGTTGTTTCAAGTCTGTTTTTATATTATTTCAAGTCAGTTTTGCATAAAAACATGAGGTGCAGAATAAATAAAATAGGTGTTTAGATTAAATAAAACAAGTGTTCAGACTAGTTGAAATAGGTGTTTATACTAGCTGTTTCAAGTCTGTTTTTGCATTATTTCAAGTATTTTTCATAGAATGCATAGGGTGCACACTAAGTAAAACATGTGTTAAGACTAGTTGAAAAAAGCATTCATACTAACTGTTACAAATCTGTTTTTGCATTGTTTAAAGTGTGTTTTGCATATAATGCTTGTGATGCATACTAAATAAAATAGGTGTTCAACTAATTGAAAAATGTGTTCATACTACTAAAACATGTATTTATAATATATGCACGTCTATATTTTCATTTTTCTCCTTCTCTTTCTTTGTTTTGTGAAAAAACATCCATGATGAGTACGAAGAAAGTGAGATGCAGTTTCAAGGTCTAATGGACGAAGCTTTTGCATTTGTCGTTTGTTGTCTTTCGTCATTGTTCTCAGATTTGTCATCACTTCAAACAATATCTTCGTCTTTGATATTTTTCTTGTTATTTCTAACAATCTCTCATCAAAGTAAAGATAAGAAAAAGAAAGAACGATAAAAGAAAGAAAAATGAAGAACAAAGATACAGTTGGAAGATAAAGAAAGAAGTATTTTTTTTTAAATAACACAAAATAAGAATAAGACAAAAAATGAAAGAGGATGAGAGACGGGAGCGGGAGCGCAAGATTGGAGATTAGAAGATTTTACCATTTTAAAAGTATTATGATCCATTGTTAAATTATATTTCAGTAGGTATATAATCACAGTGACTGATAATAATTAAAAGATGGTCAACCTTTAGATTTATACGGTTCATATTTTACAATACAAATTCTTTCCTTTTTTTAAGGGGTGAAGTGCCTACTAATTTTTTCATTAAAATGGAAGGAAATTTTACAAGAGTGAAAAGAAATTGAAAAAGAAAGAAAAGTAAAAATATTTTCAAGAGTGAAAAATTAAAATGAAAGATGAAACAAGCGGTCGTTGTCATCGTCAGTGGTCTTCCTTAATCGTCTTGGTTGAGTGAGTCGTTGTCGCAGTCATGCCCGTGCGGTATAGGGGCGACGACAGTTATATCTTAACCCAAGATCTAGAAGCGAGGAGTGGCGGTGGCAGCTGCGGGACGGATCTAAATCAAGGGGTCGGCTGGAGGGCGAGGCGGTGGTGAGTAGGGAGCGAGGAGGTCGGAAGCGTGGCGAATCAGAAGCGGGGCGGAAGGCGACATGGCGGATTTGTAGCGAGGAAGTCGGCTGGAGGGCTAGCCGGAGATGGGTGTAGCACGTCAGTCGGCGATGACGATGACGAGGTGAGACGACTTCGATTTTTTTCAACAACAAAGAAAGAAAAGAAAAAGAAGAGAGAAAGTAGTAGAGGAGAGGAGGAAAAAGCGGAAGGATATCGAGAAGGCGGTTAGGCGGGAGAGGTCGGCGGCCTAGAGTTTTGAGTTTTTTAGCTTTCTCCTTGTCGTTCTTTTTTTCTCTTTCGCGAGTCACCCATGTCAAGTCAGAGTA
This sequence comes from Eleocharis quinqueflora, assembly GCA_964058865.1. Classification (NCBI taxonomy): domain Eukaryota; kingdom Viridiplantae; phylum Streptophyta; class Magnoliopsida; order Poales; family Cyperaceae; genus Eleocharis; species Eleocharis quinqueflora. The sequence continues at coordinate 33,292 of CAXKVX010002421.1, forward strand.
CATATCCGGTGGAGTACTCCGTAATACGAAATAGTCATCCAATGATTCATATTATCTCGAGATTCGCACGCACAAATCTCAATTTAATTTAAATCATTATATTCTGTATTACGAAATACCCTATCGAACATAAATTGCATAAGTTACTTGCGATCACATATTGTTTGTTTCAAATAGATTTTTATTTTTTCATTTTTAGTGAATACCAGTATCCCACGTGTGACATACGTTAGAACTTGTGGAAACTCAAGTACAGTTGTCAGCTTTAAGTATTGAAGTGTAGTAGAAAATAAAATAGCACTATAATAAGACCTGGAATGAGATCTTCTACCGCGCGGCACCGTCACTGTGCGTGCCGAGCAGCAAATCTCGGTATTTATTTTGCATCAAGATTCGTGCAAGTTAAACTTTGTAATATCAGGCCCCCTGAATCAAATCTGGACCGTCCGTAGCTGACAGCGCAGTAAATCTGAGTGGTCCGTCGGTACCGCGCGGTAGAGGAATCGGGTCCGTAATACCTTTGATGCTATTTCTCCATGTTTATCAAATATGATAGATCTTATAATGCAGTGGCCGTAGTTGTCAAATGTCTTTAATGGCATTTTTGCTAGGCAAGTAGAAGTAGGCAACATATGCAAAAGCATATTTCTTCCAAAAGAATATATATATATATATATATATATATATATATATATAGAGAGAGAGAGAGAGAGAGAGAGAGAGGGGCTAGGGTGTTCTATGGAGCACCAAACCGTTCGTGCTCCACATCCATTATCTCCAATTTGAAAAATTTCAACGACCGATCCGAACCGTTCAACATGATCTACATATTAAAATCTACTTGGAGATTGAATTTTATATTTTTTTGAAATTGTTTGCTATTTTTTTAAAGAGGTAGAAAAGTTGCTAATCAAACGGTTTCTAAACCAACAAAAGTTGTGATTTTCATACCTCTCTAAAAAATAGCAAAAAAATTAAAAAAATATATATAATTCAATCTCCAAGTAGTTTTAAATATGTAGATCATTTTCAACGGTTTGGATCGGTCGTTGGAATTTTCAAATTGGAGATATGATGTGGAGCATTAGCGGTTTGGTGCTCCATGGAGCACCCTAGCCTATCTATCCATATATATATATATATATATATATATATATATATGAGGGGGATCCATTAGCCTCCTTTTTCGTAGCCTCCTCTAGCCTCCTCCATCAAAGTCAATAAAAATGATCGATCCGGACCGTTGAAAATATTCTTCATACTAATATAGACTTGGAGGTCAAATTTTAGATTTTTTTTTTATTTTTTTTACTATTTTATCGGATGGGTATTGGATTTATCTAACGACTTATAGACATCCAATTTTCAACCCGTCCGATAAAATAGTAAAAAAAATAAAAAAAAAATCTAAAATTTGGTCTGTAAGTCTATATTAGTATGAAGAATATTTTCAATGGTCCGGATCGACCATTTTCATTGATTTTGGTGAAAAATAGTGCAGAAGGCTACAAGAGGAGGCCGCGAGGAGGCCATGGATCCCTCCTCTCTCTCTCTCTCTCTATATATATATATATATATATATATATATATATCTGATGTTTTGGATTGGGAATTATGTGAAAATATTGGAGGGTTGCACTTTGCAAAATATCGCAAAAATAAGACAGGTGTTCCTCTAGTCTAGATCACCTATCTAGGAAGCGGCCGCAGCCACAGGTGTCATTTATTTATATATATAATTTTGGCAACATATGCAAAGAGAGAGAGCTATTGTTTTGTACATTAGTTTAAAAGGTACCCTTATAACTTCATCAATTTCTTTTGACCTTCCATCTACCCTAGTAAAGGGTCTTGAACTTATTCTCTGGATCCAATGCATAATTCCTTGTGATTTGTTTATAGTTTTTGAATCCAGAGAAAAACTATGACAGTGGAGGAACCCCATTACAACATAAATCCAGAGAAAAATATTTGACAAAGACAAAATGTATATTAAAAAGAGAGATGATGTATCAACAAACTAGTCGATAAGCACCTTAAATGCAGAGAACTGCTCTTAGCCTAGTGACAAAAGAGCAACGGGCTTCAAGTGGAAGTTTCGGGTTCGAAATCCAGTGAAAGTCAAAGATCACTGGAGAACTCTAGATCACTTTGAATAATATTTGAGGACAAAGACCACTCATTTGTTTCTAAAAAAAAAGCGCCTTAAATGTATGTTTATTTAGTCAACGTATTTTAGTGTTTTGCATTACATTTTGTCAAACATATTTTTATAGTCGAAATGCTAAATTAATTTATCTACATTCTAAATCATCTAATATTTATAATTAATCAATCTAAGATTCATAAAAACGTGTTTGACGTTTTTAAACAAAAACTAAATTCATATAAAATCGGTACCAGATTGTTAATAGCATTTAAGCATGTTATTTTATTGATCTAAATCATTTCGTCCAAATGTATCTCTTTCAATTATTCAAAATAAATATAATTAATAACCATATTGACAAAATGCCGATTGAAATGAAGGTGAGTAATTTACTCATCAAATACTAAAAAAGGTGAGAAAAAATAATGGTTGTCTTACATAAATTTGGTCAATTAATTAGTCTCAATAATAAAATTAAGTAACATAATTATTGACACAATTTGAATACTAACTAAAATTATATCACTAGACAAATCCGTACTCATATTTTACGAATTCTAAAACAAAAAATATATTATGAGCACTAACCAATTATTTAATTTTAAGTCATCAAATATGTATAATTAATTATCTTATTCATAACAATGTAATTGCAATTAGTAAAAAAAAATTAAGTTATTAGAAATCCACAACTTCGTAGCTTGTTTTATCCATTGGATAAAGACGCTATTGATTACTTAACATATCGAAGCTAAATTAAAATTTGTAATGCATTTTATTTATTTTACATTAAAATATAGCTAATACAAAATAAATATAAAAATGGTTGTCAATTTGAAGGTCTTGTCATTTTTTAAAATAAAATTGTCAAATTTAAAAATAAATTTAATTTCGAGGTACGGAAAAATATTTTAGATGTCAATAACTCAATCCATTGAATAATATTAATGTGCATCCAAATTAACTTAAAGTACATCTTCAATCTGGACCCTTAATCTTGCAAGGACAATAATATCATTTACACATAATAATTACCAATTTGTTATGTATTATATTTTATAAACTAAACATATTATTAATAAATATATTAATAAATTCAAGTCACTAATCTTTATGTTAATTAATGTTACCGAACTAATTGCTTCGTATAAAGAAAATAAACTTTTAAATAATTTTTTTAATTCCCTTCCTAGTTAAATGTGTGATTGTTGCATGTTCAGATTCCGAATGATTTGTTTCAAATTATTTTAGGTGAATAATTTAACTCTTAACTTTTCTTTTTAACAAAAAATGTTACCTATACGGAGTAAAGATTTCTTGTGCGTTTCAACTCACACAATCACGTCTCAAGAAGACAAGAACCTAAGCTGATTAGAGGTGTCAAACGCACGAAACAATGACGCAAATATCAACTTGCGTTAACTGTTGCGTTTTAAAAACATAACGAAATGTCTTGCGTCTTACATTGTGTTTAATAAGCGTAAGAATTTTTCTTGCGTTGAACATTACGTTTAATTTAACGGCCAAAACATTAAAAACATGCAATTTTTTTGAACGATTACAACTACTAACGGTGCACAACAAAGAAAAAAATTATGAAAAAACTCCTGAAAAATAGAAAAAATTACATGTAAACTCATATCAACATTAAAGCCACATCGACAACAAATCAAAATATTAGTACATAACTTTAAAATTAATTGTTTTTCACCGCAGATACAAACACCAACTCAACTGTTTTTCACCACAACAAGTCATAACATTAAACAAACAGAAACCTCTTGTAAATCCTATAAAAAACAATCAAAAGTAATGAGTAAACAAACCTTATACAACAAAAAAAACAACTTATTACCATAAACCCTAGACTCTAAAACTTAAAACAAGTCATATGTGAATATATCCTAAACCCTAAAACAAAAATCCTAAATTCTACTGAATAATGAAAGCGATCAATGAATAAATTGAGAGTGCAATAATTTCAATATTGACCAGTGAACTAATTTTGAACTAATTACAAAGAAATCATTTCAAATTTTGGTCTAATAAATAATAATGAACATTGAGCGAATATGTGAGAATTTTGTGGGTATGTACCTTTGAAATGTGATTGAATAAGAGAAGAAGAGACAAATAAATGTTGCATAAGAGGGAAAGAAGAGATGGAGAAATGGTGCACAAAGCTTAAAGAGAGAAGAAGAGACGAAGTATTCAAGAAGAGAAAGACGAAATAAAGAGGCACAACAATTAATGAACTGAAAAGGCATGTATATCAGTATATATTTAATTACTATCTTCAGTAAGATTTAAAGATCTATTAATTTTTTTTTTAGAATTTTCCAGAATTCTGAAGGAATACGATGATACGTCATTTAATTAGTATAATTTTTATATAAGCATGATTTTATATGATTTTTATACAATTTTATTTAATTTTGTATAAGCACGAATAATTTTATATAAGCATATGATTTTATATAATTTTATATAAGCATAACGTAAGAAACGGTTAAAACGAAACGTAACGAGTATGTTGCGTTTTTGTTACGTTTAACTCGATGAAAATCCAAAAATTTGCGTTAAACATTTCAACTACTGAACGCAATCAAAATCTCTTGCATTTAACGTTTCATCGTTCTCGAACGAAACGCAAAACATTAAAAACAAAATGTTTTGACAGCCCTAAAGCTGATGCTTTCACAATTTCACTTTGAAATGCATTTGCCAACAGAAGAGAAATTTTAGCCTGTTAAGGACACTGGAATGCTTTTGCTTTGACCTTACATATGGGCTATGGAAGCCTAGTAACAAAGGCTGTTGATATTTCATAGGCCGCAACAAATAAGACTCATTCTATCTCAATAGAAATTATATTGGAAATTAAGACCGAAAAATTAATAATAAACATAAATTAAGGCCCACTTGTCAGTTACAAGCACTCTGTCTCTGCAGTCTGCCTTAGGTTTAGCGGGAACATTTCCCTCCAAAATCTCACAAAATAACAGGGAACAAAACGAAAACCAAACAAAACCCTTCTTCCAAATCTAGATCCTCAAATCCGATCAAATCGAAACCTCTCTACCATGGAACCAGAACCAGAGAATCAATCTAAAACCAGTGAAGAAGCGCCTCCGCCTCCGCCTCCGCCTCTCACTGCATCCTTCCCTCAAGGCAAGATCAAGAGAATCATGAAGCTAGATCGAGACATAAAGAAGGCCACGTCAGAAGCAACCTTAGCAATCTCTCTTGCTACCGAGCTATTCATCCAGTCTCTGGCCGCTGGGGCCCATGCAGAAACGTCCCGTCGTGGCCGCCGCATTGTCAGAGGAGAGCACGTCCGATCTGCTGTTCGGGCCCACCAACCGACGGCTGATTTCCTCCTTGATTGCCTCTCACAGCCGGCGTCTTCATCGTCCCGGCACAGTGCTGGTGCCACGTGTCAAACGGAAGGGGAGAATATAGAGAAGGATAACAATAAGGAAAAGGACAGAGAGAAGGGGAAGGGGAAGGGGAAGGAGAAGGAGAAGCCTCTGCCGCATGGAGCCCAAAGGATCGACAAGTTTTTTCAGAAAGCTCCAGTGGATCCAGAACCAATTCCAGCTGAGTAGTGAGGTTTGCAATGTGTATTTTATTCATGACATTTGTCCTTGGTATTGTAATCCAAATGGAAACACTAATATGGAGTTTTAATTGGAATTTTGTTGGTTTTTAATGAAAAATAGGTTCCTTGTTAAGTGTGCAGTACTCTTCTATAAGCTTAGATGAGACTATTGTCATTTTGGCAGTTCCCACACCATGATGCCAGTCGGTTAGAACCACAGGCCAGACGTACTATCTGTAAAACTTTTAAATGAAATGTAGGCTTGTGGGACTAAGAATGTCTGTTGAACTTCCAGTACCTGATTGTACTGGTACCAATTATGGTTATAGATTAACCTGCTTTTGCAAAGTTATAAAAGAACTTTGTTTAATTCTTTGTTCTTTTTTATGAAATTGAGTACATCTAGACTATGAATGTTTTTTTATTTGAAAACCGAAAGAGCAGGCTGTGACAAAAAGTTTTTGAAAAGAAAAGGTGGATATAAAATTGACTGAGAGAACAGGAAGAAAAAAGTGCAAAGAAAATATTATGGAATTTTCCAGGTAAATTATTTTTTTAATTGTAGAGTAGACAGTACATATCACAAGATAATGAAACTCATTCTTTAAATCAATGACCACCATTCAATTTAGTTTGCTGTAATGGAGTGTGTCCAATTACTTCTGTCTAGTTTACACTCCTACAAAAATTGTTGAAAAGGGTGAATTCCTGATCACTTATTGTTAAAAATCTATCTATAGATGTCTTTTTTATGGTAACTGCCCGTAGGTGCATTTTATTCGAGTAGTAACATTACAAAATAACACATGAGAAACATGCTACATTAATACATTAAAAACAGGGAAACAAAATCCAAATTTCCAGGCTAAAAGGGCAAGACATGTTCATGGGGTATCTTTGCATCTCTAGGGATCTGAGAGGCATACACCCTGACAAAAGCTGTTGAGTAAAAATCTTCAGAGATTCTCATCTCCGCCGCTGTGAATTGTGCCTTGGAAAGGAAATTCTATGCTTCGGTCTTGATTTGCCAGATTATGACGCCAGTTTAAGGTAAGCACTTGGTGCATTTTGCAAATTGAATTGTGGCTGCACCAGACGTTATTTTTCACGCACAACTCAAAACCTGATCCTGTGCCTGCTATGTCAGCACACCTTCAACATTCTGAGATTTTATGCACTTCACCAAAAAAATGCACTCCATAAGAATTGTGTACATGCAGTGGTGGATCCAGCTAGTAAGTGCCCCCCCCATCCCGGAAATTTTGTTTGCAAAATAAACATGTATATTTGTTCTATTTGTCAATATTTTTTTGCAAAATAATCATGTATATTTAAAAATGTGTCATTTTGCCCCTCCCCCCGGAAAAAATTATGGATCAATCCAACTCAGTGCCCTATCCAGACCCAGTCTCCGCCTGAAAGTGATTCACAGCCGGTACCCGATCCACTATACCAATCTCCCTCCTGGGTCAAAAACCACAATGCCAATACTGGATTTTTTTTCTTGCGTCCCATGAACGGTCTGACAAGAAATTTGATACTGGTATATTGAACGGCTCTAACACTCCTGTCATTAATCCATCTTGATTTTAGTTATATTGTTCTCTTAGCATCGTTATGGAAAGTGTGTCAATCAGTACAGCTTGTGATTGGCCTTCCAAAGTCACCAGAATATATTACAGGTCAGTTCCTCATCAAGGGCCTCTGCCAGCTGCATCAGTGCTTCTATGAAATGAAGCTGTAAGTTGTTTATTCAGAGAGCCAAAGGAGAAAGAAACCATGTAGCTCGTGAATAGGGGCAGAAGAAAAAAAACAAGATGCTTTACAAACTCATTTTCCTCACATCAAGGGCTGTTTTAGGGCATTGTAATTTGTCTTTTGCCATATGGGATCAGGGGCTGATTGGTCTTGGTGACCAGTACAAGTTTTAAGTATGTCTCTTTGGTACTATATCATCCTGTTTTTTATCCAACCAAATTAGTCTGTCCATCAACAAAGGATCCGCTTTAGTGGTGGTAATTGTGTTTGTACAATTGACACTCCATCCATGTGATCACAGCACCATGGCAATCATATCAGTATTTCAACTGTTTGTCTGAAAATTGAAAACTTGGCTACTGTTTTGTCTTTTGCTGCTGGATCCGGATGTTTCTGCATTTCCTCAATCCAGATAATATCGTTTGTTTGTTAACTGCACCTCCTTACCATATTCCAGTATCCACAATATCTTTTGTTGTAGAAGTTTTATATCTGCATTCCTCGCCACATCTACTGGAATTTTGCATCTCCAAGCTTCCCATAGCCTTGTCTTGGAAAATGTTTAGTTTTCAGAATCCCTATCCATAGCTTGTCTCGTCAAGATAACACTGCCCATATCATTTTCGTCAGTAGGGCTCTATTGAAACTATTGATATCCTGATTATTTTCATCAATAGTGCTCTATTGAAACTACTGATATCCCGAATGCCCAGCCATTGTAACGTTTTGGTTGGCTTAAATCGAATTCTTTTCTCTTTCCATAGCCTCTTTCCTTCCAACATCGGCTTAAATCGAATTCTTTTTTGTCTGACCTGAAATTTTTTCAGAATATCTTAAATTAAAAAATTTGATAGTCATGGTTCTATTTTTCCGCATTCACGTTCAGACTAAATACATGCGCTCAGATGCAAAATCAACGACAAAAATGGCTAAGTATGGTGCAAATTTCCGAATTGACGTTCACGTTTGAACGTTGTGTCTAGCGTTGCGTTCAGACAATATTGTGAACGTGACGTCTGGACACATGTTCAGACGTTGCGTTCAAATGTGAACGCAGATATCAATTTACTTGGTAATTTTTTTTGTTTTGTTAACTCGAGTGATCTCGGTTTCTGAACGCATCTGTCTACATAACACATGTGCATGTGAACTCATAAATATGACCATGATTGTCAATTTTTTAAACCAGAATCATATACGTTATCTTATTTGGTTTCTAGGATCAGATAAAAAAAATGGCTGAAATCATCGGATTAAATGCTTCTCTTTCTCTTGTACTTGTGCACGCCCCAAATTTCATAAAAGGGATATCATTCTTCCAAGTTCCAATGAATAAACCAAGATTTGATCAAAAAAATAAATGAATAAACCAAGAATAAGCAGATTTCGAAATAAATTCAGGTTCTAGCATTAGTTTCTGTTTCACAAAACCGGGCCCAGTACAGCCCATTAATAGGCAATTCTGAGCTGGCCCATAATATTCAAAAGATGACAACAGTCTGATTTAATGATTTATAGATCATAACCATTTTGGTCTGTTCAAGCCTAATCTGATAGGATTTAATACTCTTTTCTTTCTTCTGGATCCCTTGAATTTTATTTATTATTCATCGCTTCGAAATATCAGCTCAAAAAAGCGCACCTATTTTATTGAAATAAAAGCATAGGTCATATAAAATAGTTCTAACAAAAAAAAATTAGAAAAGAATATTTTTTGCTAGAGATCCTATCAAAATATCTAAAGCACCTGTATTTAGCTGTCTAAATCAAACCTGTTTTTAGATATCTAAATCAAACATATACCTATCTTATACTACTTGATTCAATTATATCAAAATATCTAGAGCATCTATAACACTAACCTAAACAATAAAACGCTAAGTATTACGGTCATCACATCACATCCATTAAAAGATTATTACAATCCATCAAATCTCTCTAAATAACCTTCCAAAACAATGCAAAAGTATAACCTTCTGATTCCATTCCAGTAGTTGGTACAACCTTCTTCTTCTCTTTAAAAGTTTCTTCTATATCTGAGTCATCCCCTTCAGATGCTAAGAATTCAAAGGAATCTTCTTCTTCTGAACCTGAAAAGGGATCAGCTAACATAAATAAAATTGTACATATAAAATAAGTAAGAGAAGAGAAGAAATTGTTATTATTCTAATAATTATAAAACACTAAAACTGTCTATTCTCTCTTCTTGATCTAGACATCTAGTGATAATTGTTTATCTGATATAAAACAAATAGAGATATTTGCCAGAAATGACACATCCTGAGGCAATACCAGAATAAGTTTTAAAAACAACTTCTAATTAGTAGTTTTACACCAAAAACTACCTAATCTAATTATATTCAAATCTAAAGCATGCAAACATTTAAAACTCTCATTTTAAGAATAAATGATTTCTTTCCAATCAAATAGTAAAGTACTGCTCCCCTTATTATTCAACAATTATATTATCTTTAGGTGAAATTGCTGCTTCAATTTTTCTCAAATTTTCTGTACTTTTTCCTCAAAGATAAAACCATTAAACACAGTTTCAATTGCAGATAGTTTGTACAACTGAATAAGTTATGAGTTAGTGCTCTACTGATACAAAGTCACCACCCCATTTCTAGGTCAAAGAAGAAGAAAAAGCTCAACTGGCGTGGCACTGTATTGGCACAGCAACTGTGGGGTATATAAGCGAATCCATCAGAGATCTAGGGTTTATTTATGCTTTCTGCCTGACCTAAATCAATAAAAAATTGTTTCATGATAGTCAGTAATAAAAAAAACATAAAAAAACAAAGATTCGATGGTGACTGGGAAAAAGAAGGAACAAAAGTTTTTGGGAGGTTCTGGTAGGAGGATAATGACCAGCATTTTTCCCCAAGTTGCCATGATTGGCTTCTGGCTGTTGCTTTTGTAGCATGCGCCATTATTTACCATTGGAGCAGGTGTCAAATATCCTTTGGTGTATTTTTTCGTTAGAGTGTGTCTCAATCTGAACCGTCGGATTAAGATTGGAAGCTTGATCGTCAATAAATGATGCCGACGATTTTTATATTATTAAATTAGAAATGTTCGATCTTTATCTAACGGTTGAGGTTGAGACGCACTTTTATGATGCAAAAAAAGTGCCACAGAAGAAGATATGGTTGCTGGAGCAGGTAGTCACCAAAATGATTAAGACTGTACTGGATTAAATAAGATGGGATCCCATCAGATCAGGTTTTTGTGTAATTTAAATGCAAATTTCATAAAAAAAAATTTGTAACGACATAAATATTTAATAAATTTGGAAAATTCAAATGCGAATCTATATTTATTATGAAGCAAATTTCAAATCGGATCTGAATCACACTTGATATCATCAGTGGCTCCGCCACGTTTAACCAGGGGCAGCTGAAATCTCCTAAAAAAAAAAATTCAAAATGACCATAAATATTACGTTTTTTTTTTCAGAAATGATCATATATTTGAATTTTTTTGCATAAATGACCATGTAAGATAAATTTTTTTTATGAATAATCATCATTTCGAACCTCTGGAAAAAACCGTAAATCTTGAACTCCTGGCGAGAATCCTGAATCCGCCCCTGGATATCATGATAAAAAGGTCCAAAATTATTAGATACATGCACAACACTAGCGATCTTAATTATTTTACGCAAGTGTAGATCTACAGTCTAAATTTAATTTTATACTAGATTGAGCATTGGTGGTGGGATCATTTTATTAATAGTAAAAAAATACGTGAGGAATACTCTGTTATACAAAAAAAAATATATACAACGAAATGAGAGAATAAAAAAGAGAGCGATGTACACATTGGATTGTCATTACTTATTTATATTTGTTGGAAATATTAAATATTTATATTCATATTTCTATACAAATATTTTGCACCGACTCTTTGCTTTTCATATACATTATATTTCATGTAATATAAAGAATATACACATAATATGGTTGTTTTTGTATGCATATGATGTGAAATTTATACATGGTATGACTTTAGTATACATTTAACTTTTATGCATATATTATTTTGAAAAATATTATTTATATTAAATTAAATAAAACATATATATTTTTTATTTTCTAAATATAACATGTATCAAAATTGAGTCATGTTGAAATTTGATTAATGAGTTATCATAATCAGTAAATGTCTTTTAAATCGGCCAAAATACAATATACATGCCATAATGAAACAATTATGGATACTTCTAAAATTTTAATTTTACAAAGTAACTAACATTTTAAAATATATACAGTAAAATTTTATGTACCTAATTTACTGACCTTATCTTATAATGAAGAGACATAATTAATTTAGCCCTTTTTCTTACATTTTTGAGACTCAAAACTGACCAAAAGAAGTGATTCGACTTGTCTGACTTTTTTTAGAAAAAAAATAAGGTTTAAGCTCTTATTTTACATTTATTAAAAAAAACAAAAATTCATTACAAAATTGATAGAAAATAAAATTAACAAGTAAGCATATCACTTGTGAGACACCAAACTGCAAGAGAATAAAACAGAAGTAATAAACATAAAAAGAAAAAAAAAGGCAACAAAATTTAAAAGAAAATTTTGAGGTAATTATGACATATGCATTCGTTATTTTTGCAAAATTATTCATTCATCTTCAATTTCTTGGAGAAAAATGTCATGTTTTTTGCATTGGTCTCTGAAGATTCTAGCTCACTGTTCTCTCCACAATATAAAACAAGTGACTGCTAACAGTCTTTTTTTCCTTTTTACCAACAGAAGAATTTTTAATAAAAATTGGCTAACTTCACTTGATGTAGAAAACTTGAGTGTTGTTTGCAAATGAAACTTAGTCATCATTTCAGTAATTAGCTTCTTTGTAAAATTACATTTTTCAAACAAATGAGATACCGAGAACTGCTCTTAGTCTAGTGGCAAAAGAGCAACGGGCTCCAAATGGAGATTCCGGGTTCGAAACTCAGTGAAAGTGAAAGACCACTAGAGAACTCTAGATCACTTCGAATAATATTTGAGGGCAAATACCACTCATCTATTTCTAAAAAAAAAAAAACAAATGAGATATCGAGTCTCCTCCCCTCCTACGTAAATAACAAAGTTTTACTAAACTTCATCCTCTTTTCTTTAAGTTCTGAATCGTCAAAATCTTGTCTTGTAACATGAACCACATGAAGAAATTTATCCTTAAGAGGGATATTTAATGACCAGAATGAGTTAAAGCTTGATCTAAATTGTGGAGTATGTTTAATGTATTCATAGAAAGATTTGACAATGAAGATCTTGATTCTTCATTACTGCACTCAATAATACCATATTGCTAATCATGAAAATTTTGATTCAGTTATTATCATTATCTGTTGATATTGTTGAGCAACTATCATAGACAAGTTTCTCGATTTGAATAATCTGTTAGATTGGAATTAATTTATAAGTAATGATTTTTGCTAAATATTTTTTTCACTTCAAGACAACCAAACCAATAACTAAAATGGGTCAAAAAAATTGCATGCACAACTAATAGTCTAATACATCAACCAAACCAATAATCAAATCAATCTTGATAGAATAGTATAAGGTGCATGTTCAAAACGGTATTTGATTTGAAACCCCATGTCATTTCAAATAATTCCTATGTGACAATCGATTGCTAAATTTTGTGGACAAAAATAATACAGATGGTTGAAACCGATTTCGTTGCATATATTTTATATGATTTATCACTACCTTCAATTCCACTTGGCTCATGTATTAGTTAACGACCCCCAATCAAGTCCTCTAATTGAAGCATATATTAGTTGAACCCGCATTTCATATTGCTATCGTGTCTGGCCAATATACTGGTATTTTAATTGAGGAGGAATAAATAATTATAAAGTTATCACAATTTTTTTTTATTTTCAAAATTCAAATTGTTGACAAAATCATTGAACATGATCTCTACAATAAAATACGCTCCAGATCAAAGTTTACATTTTTTAAATTTTTTTAAATATTTATTAAGATGGGTACAAAATTCGATGGTCGCGCTATTGTAACTTTGTCATATTTTTTGCATCCATTTTAATAAATAGTAAAAAATCCAAAAAAATGTTAAATTTGATCTGGAGGCGTATTTTAGTGTGGAGATCATGTTTAACGGTTTGGATCAATAATTTGGAATTTGAAAATGAAAAAAATGATTGTGATAACTTTGTGATTATTTCGAGTTGTGGTCATCCGGTCCCTCATTTTAATTTTAAGGGAGCTGCTAACTGTCTCTTTTAATCGCCCCTCTTACATGTCATTCACTACAAGACAAAAGTCTCTTTAACAACCACTCTAACTAACTATAATTAGCGGAGCTAATTTATTCTTAAGAATGGAAATTAACGATGCGCTTCGAAGTTTTTATATAAATCATACAAAGTCTTAGTAGTTGCGCGTCCAAGTCTTTATATTACATAAATATTGTGTATTTTAATTCAATTTTGCTATAATTTCACAACAATTTGGCTGCAATTTGATGTAACTTCACTGCATTTTTTGCTCCAATTTGGCTGCGATTTGCTGCAAATTAACACTTTATGCGTCCAAGTCTTTATATAAATCATACGAAGTCTTAATAGTCGCGCATTCAAGTCTTTATAAAAATCAAGTCCTCTAATTGAAGCATATATTAGTTGAACCCGCATTTCATATTTCTACCGTGTTTAGCCAATATACGGGTATTTTAATTGAGGAGGAATCTGATGAGCACAACTTTAAATAATTATAAAGTTATCACAATTATTTTTTTATTTTTAAAGTTCAAATTATTGATTCAAATCATTGAACATTGTCTCCACAATAAAATGCGCGTTCAAGTTTTTATATTACAAAAAAACTGTGTATTTTAATTCAATTTTGTTATAATTTCACTACAATTTGGCTGCAATTTGATGTAACTTCGCTGCATTTTGTTGCTTTTTTTTGCTCCAATTTGGCTGCAATTTGCTGCAAATTAACACTTTATGTGTCTAAGTCTTTATATAAAACATACGAAGTCTTAATAGTTGCGCGTCCAAGTCTTTATATAAATCATACAATGTTTTAATAGTCTCGCATCCGAGTCTTTATATTACATAAAAACTGCATATTTTGATTCAATTTTGCTGCAATTTAGCTACAATTGGATGCAATTTTGTTGCAATTGGCAGCAATTTTGCAATTGTTCAAAAAATAAAGACTTGCTTGTTATAAATAAAGACGCCTAGTTACAAAATAGAGACTTAATTGTTCTAATATAAAGACTTGATGGTTTCAATTTTGTTGTAGTTTTGCTGCATTTATAAAATATAAAGACTTGCATGTTGAAATACAGAGACTTGTTTGTTCTAATATAAAGACTTACATGTTCCAATCTTGCAACAATTTTGTTGTATTTTTAAGTATAAAGATTTGTCTGATGTAATATAAAGACTTGATTGTCACAATATAAAGACTTGTAGGTTTCAATTTTGCAGCAGTTTTGCTATATTTTTAAATGTAAAGATTTGTCTGTTGTAATATAAAGACTTGATTGCACAATATAGAGACTTGCGGAACCACGCCAATACTCAATTATAAGAAGAAATAAGAAGTGAATGCAAATAATTGCTACTTTTGCTAGGTACCTGATGTCACTTTTACAAGCAAAACATATATATAGGGATAGTGAAAAAACTTCAACTAGACGCTATTTTTTTATAAGATACTACACAATAGCATGGACTTCAGTCCTTTTAACCTACGACATCTATAGATGAAACAAGCATAATCAAATAAACAAATAGAAAAAGAACACAATTCTCATCTATGCCATGATCGTCAAGGCAGTCACTATCTCGGGTCCGCTACTCACATGTATCTCTGTGTATGTCACCAAACATGATGCTGCATACTTGGTAATGTAAAATGATAGATTTACGACAAAAGTCACAATTTATACTCAGGTATTTAAAAGTATCCATACCAGTCACGTACAAGAAAATTATGTTCAGAATTAGAATACTGCACCAACGTATCATTTCTCAGATCAAATTGGAAGACAAGTGCATCCCTGTGTCAAATACCACAACAAATAAAATACATGCAATTTCTAATATGTTGTTGCTCTCAGTTTTCAATCTTGTTACTAAAATATTGTCTTAAGGTATAAACAAATAGGGCCTTCGAGTTTAAGATCAAAAAAGTCAATTACTGTCTCAAAGCATATACTTCTGAACTCAGCTTCAGTCAGCTATCATCACTCGACTGATCAGATACTTGTCAGTATCTCAATATCAGGATCTGAGAACTGATCTCGTCTCATCACTTCGTCTGATCCCTTTCTTGTCAGTATCTCAGCTTCTGAACTCGTCTCATCACTCAGCTTCAACACATCAGTTCTGTCTTGTCATTATATCAGTATCAAATTTGAGAACTGATCTCGTCTCAGCCTCGGATCGTTGCACAACAATCTGATCGCATATATCTTGTCAGTATCAAACTCGTTGCTTCCACATTCTCAACACATCAACACACATCAGTACAAGAAGTTGAGCTAACATCAGCATCGAATCTCAGCACACCGATCTGATCGTCGTCGAGCTCGTCTGCCATCAACAAATCATCACTTGTCACATCTGAGAAGTGGAGATCTCAGCACACCAACTTGATCGCCATCTGAAGAACAACATCAATCTAAGGAGAGACGAGAAGACAAAGATGCGGTGGGGCACTCTGATGCAAGGCTCGGCGCGAGATCGTGGGGAATCACCATGGATAAAATGATTTAGAACAAACAAATTGTAACTTTGGCAGAGACGGTAGAGGTTAGAGATAATGTCAGTCAGATGAGATGTGAATCATTTCAGTTAATCAATAAAAGAGAAAGAATCGAGAAGGAATCTAAATTTCTTTTTGTCGCGTAGCGGGGGGGGGGGGGGTAAGAGGGGAACATAAATCAGGGAGACAATATATATACTCTAATTTTAAATGCCATAACTTTGATCTGCGACAAACCGTTTATAGACTTTTGATATACATCTTTCAAAGTACTTCATTTACCTGGCTTAGCTGAGATACTTTGCAGGCGGAGTAAGAATTTTATATTGGGAGTTGACAAGATTTTAAATTATTCTCTAACTTCACTAAAATTTTATTAAGGATTGCCAGTCCGTAAACGACATAATAAAATCATCTTATAATTTTACTAATCAAACTGTTTATGATATACATCGGAGGATGTTAGACACCCCAGCACCCCTAAATCCGCCCCTTTACTTTGTTACGACTGTTCACAAATAATTATTATTTTATTTTATATTTTAAGTACTAAACAAGAATTTTTGTTTCTAAATATCTATATATTTGACATAAAGTTTCTGCATAGCATTTTCATTTTGATTGAATCTCGAGTTTGCGTCTTTCATAAAAAACTCTCTCAACTACTAATTACTAACGATAGATTCTCACATCATTTTTATTTGTAAATGAGTTGCAAATGTTCATATAATTCGTCAAATTTCAACCGTTAAAATATGAAACACTCGCCAAATTTAATCTTGTAAATTTGACATGATCTAGTTGAAATAATAAAGAATAAGAATGATGTTATTGATACTGAAAATATTGCTCCTCACATCGAAATTAAATTTATTTTTTATGTATTTTATTTTTTTACATGAAAATATTAATAATAAAAAATGAATAATATAAGTGTTTGTTAAATTGAAAGTGTTAACTTGCTTTGGTTTGTTCTTTCTGAGAGCGAGACCTGCCTTCTCACGTGCCTTACTTATCCCAAGGAAGGGACATCTTTTAAAGAATAAACTTGTTTAAATAAATTTAATTTGATTAGTTATCAACGGCGTCAATGAAACTTTAGAACTATCTTAACACATGAAAAAAAGAAAGAGGAATTCATTAACTTTCATTTAGGTATGTGCTAATCATGATTTATTTTTCAAGAAATTTCTGTATAAACATTCAAACAATATGTGAGAGCTGCAACATTCTTCTCCAAGCATTTAAGATCTCAATTAGTCATTAGTGAAAGTTTTGTGTGATTTTATGATAGCTAATTTCTTTTAATTTGAGTTGTTGATCCGTGTGAGGATACTAGTGTGAGATTTGGATGTGATCTTATTTGTTTTGATTTGATCCGTGAATAATTTTGATTTGTTGAGAATTCTAGTGTGAGATTTGTGAGTGATCTCACTTGTTTTGTTTAGATCCGTGAAGGATCTTGATCAGTGAAGGTCCCGTCTTTGTATTTGATATACGTGTGTAATCTCACTTGTTTTGTTTAGATTCGTGGAGGATTTTCTCTTGTATTTGCTCTTGCTCTCCTTTGGTGAAGTGAGCAAGCGATAAGACTTGTGGTAGCTTTGTAAATTCTTATTGTTTTGTGAAATATGTCCCGTATTTGGTACCGGGCGTTCCCGTAGATGTAGGCAAGCTTAATGGCTGAACCACATTATATATTATGTCAATTTCTCTAACCCTTACTCCTTTTATCTTTCTTGTTTGATTTGAGCTTGTGTTGCTATAATCTTGAATTGTGAACTGTTAAGAGTAGATCTTAAGTATTTTCTCTAATTTAGAGGCCTTAAATTCTACATATTCATATCAGAGCATGTCCCACCTTAGCAATTTTTTACTTGATTAGAAAAGCTTACCAAATGAAATAGATTTTGAGAAGAATTTGATTGAACCAAAATTTTAGAGAAAGAAGTTAGTTTTGACCATTTCAAGAAAGCCATGAAAGACTATTTAAAGCACCATGAAGTAATTTACACAATTAATAAAAGTGTCATTAGTCTCAACAAGGATTCTAAAATTGGTAAAAGAGACAATGATTATGCTATAAATTTTATATTAAATTTTGTTGATAAAATCTTGGGAGAAAGTCTTGTTGAAGCAAATTTTGCACATGAGATGTGAAAAATTCTTATTGAAAAGTTTAGCAAACAAGAGAAAAATTTAATGCTTTGAAATAAAGTGTTGATTTTTGTAGCGAGAGACTAAAAAAACAATTGAGAAAACTCAAGCATACCAACATCATGGATGAGTTTTAAAGACAAATACAAATCAAAGATGGAAGAGGCCATGGAAATTTTTGCTAGATTAATTAAGAGGACACTACTGGGCGATGAAGGGACTATCATCATCAAGGATTCTTTATCTTTTATTAGTAACTCAAAAGAGGCTAACAATGCTAAGAAGGCTAAAGAAATGAAAGAGAAAGAAAAGGCTCTAAATATAATTAATGTAGAAAAAGAGGCCTCTAACCGAATCAAAACGGTAGAATTAATTGAGAGCTCTAAAGAGAAAATTTTATTTGAGGAACTTTGTGATGAATCAAATGCTTCTTTTGATGATGATAATGAGTCTCGTAGTGTGATCAAATTAAGGGAGTTACTAGAAGAGTACAACAAAGTTATGGATGTTAAAGATGCCATGATCATTGATCTTAAAATCAAAATTGTATGTCTTGAGGCAAATGTTAATGAACTAGAAACCAAACTCAATGAGAATAAAGAACTTGAATTGAAGAAATCTCATCATTGAACTTATAAGTTTGTTAAAGTTTCAAATTATGATTTCGGAATTGATTATGACAGGATGTATATTGATCAAGGTCTCTATGACAAAATGAACTTGGTTATGAGAAGGAACAACCTTCATTGATTTAAAAGTCACCTCAATATTATATCTATAAAAGAAAGTTATCAATCATGCCTTCATGTATAACAAAAGTCATACCAAAAATCAAAGGTTCACCAATTATAACTCTAGAAATATGATAGGAAAACCAACATTAACAATAACCACATGGTCACCAACTATTATAGAGTTCATGTTGGATTAAATTCATCTCTTGTTTGACAATTTGCAAAACAAATCAGTCCTAACCTTGCACAATTGAGTTTTGGTGAGATGCAGGTTAACATAGGTACAACATGATGTTGCAAAGGCTCAAATATGCTCAAACATGCTTAACACAAGTCAAGACATGCTCAAGACATCAAGAAATGGCTTCACAGAGTCATGTGTTATCATAACGCTTCAAGAATCTGTCATAACGTGTCAGCAACCCGTCATAACTGATGCCCAACTCGTCACAATGAATCAGCAACCCGTCATAACGGGTGCTCAACCCAGCTTGATCCCCTACCTCCTTTTACATTCAATACTCGAGGAGTTGTTCATCTTGTTGGACTAAACAACTCTTGATTTGTCGGTTTGCAAAACGATAAACTTGCATTTTATAATTTGCTTGATGAGAAAGAGGACCAAGATGTGAAAGGTGAAGAGAAGGTGGAGGTGTTTATGGAGGTAAAGAATGTCAAGGAAAAGGGAACCTAAGATGTGAAAGGTGAAGATAAAGTAGAAAGAGCGAGAAGTAATTTTATTTTACTTTGTTTTGTTTTCCCCTAACAATGCTATGCTCATAACAAAACAATTAAGTAGTTTTAAATTTCTAGTTTTCTAAACATAATGTGTATTGCTTTCTTTGGCTATGATATCCTTGTTAACTATATGGTAGTTAATATGTACTTTGTTATATGATTATGTCTTGAAACGTGTTATTCATATGTTGATATTATATGCCTTGCTTTAATTGAGGAGGGAGTTATATGCTCATCGAAAGTTTCATGCTCATACTAAGGGGAAGCAACTTCGACAAGAGTTTCGATTTTATATCGTTTGGATCAATTTTCAAAAAGAGGGAGAAGATCAATGAAAGTGCATTTGTATCTTACATATATTTGTAAGAGCACTCTTATGTATTGCAAATTGCCAAAAAGGAATATTGTTGTACTTAGCAATGTCATTGGTTTGACAATTTGCAAAACAACGTCAACTTAAGAAGCTTGTTGTAAGAATGTGTGTAGGTACACAAGACAACACAAGACAAAGTGATTTGGTGCTTACAATTTGATGCATGAAAGCATAGGATAGTATATTTCTAGTTTTTAGTTTCCCGTGTATCTTAGCTTGGAATCAAGTTAATCAAGTCAAAACAGTGGATATCGATACATATTGATATATCAATATAGTCATGGGTTAGCTAAATTGGCCAAGTATAGAACAGATTGAGAGGTTTGTGGCCGAACTTGTGAAGCTATCGATACTTCGATTTGATATCATTAGCTTATCGATATATCGATCTTCCTATCGATGTATTGATATACCTTACTTAGTCTTGTTTGAAAGTTGGCGAAGTAAGAGGATTTTTTCTGAGAGGATCGTTACAGAGTTGTGCTCCAAAGATACATCTATTTGGTATCGATTATATCTATTGATATATTGATTTACTGCGAGAGAGAGGTATTATGATCTGTACAGGCTATTTAAGATGTTGATCTCTTTCCAAATTTTTTAAAAAGTTACCCACACTTGTTTTAATATTCAAAGAGAGCTCTAACCATCTTTTAGCCTTCTTTATTGTCTAATTCTCTATTCTATAAATATGCTTGAAATCCTTAGTGATTGTGTTGACTTGAGTAGTTCGATTCTTAAGTTGTACTAAACAATTTTTTATTATTTGTCGATTTACAAAATTAACTTGAATTTTACAAGTTCTCTTCTGTGAGATGTTTGTAGGAAAATATAGAAATGATGCATGCAAAATTAGATGAAGGACGAGCAAGTGAATATAAGGATCGTGCAAAATTAGATGAAGAACAAGCATCAAGAATAGCTTAGGATATTGCAATGGTAATTTAATTAGTTAGAATATTTAAATTTTAAGTCAAAAGAGTAAGAAATCAAACAAAATAAGCAAAATAAGTGAAACAATTGGCAACCGTCTGGAACAGTTGATAACCATTATAATTGCTACCTGAAACTTGACAAAAGTCAAATTAGCCAAGCTAACGTTTGCAATGGTCAGGTATTTGATAAAATTCGTACGGATTCGATTCGGTCCGAAAAATTTGAGGTCGTGACTTGGTCCGATCCGATTCGAGGCAAACTCGTGCGGAACCGTTCAAAAAAAATCGGAAGTCAAAGACGGATAGCAGCTATCTTTCTTGGAAAAAAATCCTTGTTAAATCCGACTCGAAATAACCGGTCCGACCATAACCCGACATGTCTAATCCGTCCTAACTCACAACCCGCCATTAACCCGTCCAAATCCGCCTAAACCAACGAAAAAACATGCAAACCCGTGCAAACTAGTGCAAACATGCGCAAAACCCGTTCAAATCCGGAAATAACCTACTAAATTTTAAAAAACTCAAAAAAAAAAAACAAAAAAAAAATTCAGAAAAAAGAAGAAGAAAAAAAACCGGCCAACCAAACCCAGACCAAACCTCCTCTAACTCAGTTCGAACTCGCCGATCCATCAACCCATGAACCTTAGATGAATTGCAACTTGCTTAAAAAAATTTGACCCATCTAAACTCGTCGTCCCTACCAACCCGATAATCCAAACAGATTTGACTCGATTCAGTCCGGTCCGAACCGTTTTCAATTTCCTTAACCTCAACAGTTCTGAGACGCCCGCTCTATATAATTTTAGTGTTGATCAACTCTTTGGAATAACTGACTATTTCAGAGGATATTCACTCCTTTACTTGTACTAATTCTTTACTGCTACTTACAAACTACAGGTGACCCGTTAAACTCTGCTTTCTCATAAAGCCCCAAACAGTGGTCAACTTTGGAGTTATCTTTCCAACTTCTAATAGGTAGTAGGTATCGATTGATTTTGTTATCAAATGCCAGCTGAGAAAGACCAACTAATTTATAAATTCATAAATTGGCATCTTCTTCAATTATTGTTGATTAATTAACTTTTTTTTTTTTTACCAAAGCATCCTGACGGTGCCCCGGCCTTTCATTAATATAAAAGATCATTACAATGCACATAAGAGTTGTAATTAATAATTGAAGTTTTAATGAGAATTTTGTTTTTTTACCAATCAAGAATTTTTGTTTGTATACACTAAAGATAAAGAGAGATGCAATAATTTTTCAATAATTTTAACAATTTTTGCTTGCATTGAAGTTTTAATTAATAATTGTTTGATCTCCATTGAAATTAATGCCCGCTTGGAATTCGTCGTGACTTCGTCACTGACTGATCCAATAAAATGCCGAATTTGTATTCGCTGGAATAAGCAGTTATTCTCAAAACAGAAAATGTGCAGTTTTTGTGTCTTGGTACTGTAGCAATTACTGTGCGAGCAGGATATGACACTGTAGCAACGGTTAGAATTCAGAGAGAAGTCCGTTATCCATTTAATTGAAGTATTTCAGAAAATGTGAATTCTAAAATGGCAGACCTGTTATACTGTAGATCAATTCTTCTGTGACAATAATAGAACATATACGTCAAATATATTGATTTGAGACTATATGGTTGCAACTTGTCTTGTTCTTTTAATCCGTTATTGAACTTCACGAGAGAACATTTATTCTTTTTTTTTTCTTTCTGTCGGACGAAGACACAGAGGTCCATATCGCATTTAATAAGTGTAAATTGCTTTTCAATCTGCACAGTATGTACTGTGCAAAATAAATCATATATGACGAGTTTTGGAACTACAAATTGCTCATGACGTACAAAATTAAAAGGCAATTATAATCTACATTATCCTAAAGTAGAGGTGTCAGAACTCGACCCGACCTGACAAATTCGTCCGATCCGGATTAGCTCGATATCACCCGAAATTCGAAAATGACTCGATAATAGATAACTCGATACCCGATCAGACCTGATTTGATATGACTCGAAACTCAAAAAGACCCGACAATAGATGACCCGATACCCGACCCCACCTGATTTGATATGATCCGGAACTCAAAAAAAATCCGACAGCAGATGACCCGATACCCGACCCGATCTGATTTGATATGATCCGAAACCCGAAAAGACCCAAGATCAGTTGACCCGGTACCAGCCGACCCGGACCGACATGACCCGAAATTCGAAATGACCCTAGACCACATTACCCGCCGACCCGACATGACCCGCAATCTGAGATGACCCGACTTGACACGAACACAACAGATCAGAGATCCGAGATCAACTTAACAAACCAGAAAAACTCCGGTTTGAATATTTGGCCTTATCAAACTGATATCAATATATCAATTAATTTTGTACTAGTACATGTCTTGACTAAAATGAACTCTTGACATCAACTTATCAAATCAGGTATTATATTAGATATAAGGCCGAATCAAAATCAAGGCATGTGCTGAACTCTTCAAGACAGAAGAAGAATAAAAACAAGATATTGTATCGAATACAAGCAAAAGTGCAAAACATGACAACAACTTATCAAACCAGAATGAACTCTTTAAAATAAAAAACTTTGGTAATTGTCGCATATCACATATCACATAAAAACCATCTTGACAATAATTTATCAGAACATTAACTTATCACATATCAATTAGCAGATTGCACATAATAATTTATATTTTGGCAATTGTCGCATCTGTAGAATTTTTTTCAGAGAGGCCAAAACATAAAGAAAGAATCCATTTCAATCACAACTACAAATATTGACAAATACAATTTATTAGATCATTAGCCTTATACAATGAAAAGAATAATAAATACCTGAAATAATAATTCATATAAAATAATATATGAAAGTCCATTTCACTGATTGATATAAAATACTTACATAATATATTTTATTATTAAATTACTGTTTAAGATAACTAATATAAAATAATAATTCCTAAGTGAAATAAACTCATAATTTTAACAAATAGAAATCGTTAAGCAGAAGAGTAAGTTCGTCATGCTAGAACACAAGATAAACTGAAACAACATGAAAGGCCATTTCACTGATGGTCCATTTACTTAATGACCCTGTATGTAAGGCCTAAAAAGCGTATAAAGAATCGGGCATGTAGACTAAGTTGCACCTCCCAAATAGCTTCTTACGATTAAAGGGAATTACTATCCAAATACATAGCTAGGAAGATGATGATGATAACATTTCGAATGCGACGAACTTCGAGAGAGGGTTATAGACGGTTAAGTACCTTTCTTTCCAGATCAACAAGGGACAAAACACAACCACACGACGGAAACACTGCCACTATCTACACCTGACACAGGCACACCCAAAGAAACGGCCAAACACCATGTTAGACCGGATCTCCCAGCACACACACACCAGTTAGTCTGTATCACCAACACACACACACCTTAGACGAGACAGACTAACACCAGTTAGTCCGTATCAGCTATCATGGGGACATCCCTAGACCCCTAGACTAGGTTTTTATGGCGAACATGAATGATTTAGGCAATGTCAAAGGAGGGAGAAAGTAGTCGACGCAAGAGACCGAGTGACATCTGCATGAAACTCCTGATGGTAACGTACATGAAGTGCCTTATGGGCCTTCCACATTGACAAAATTACACGTGGAACGTCATCAACCTGAGACGATGCTTGAATCGAAGATTATTTTTTTACCCCAAGGACCAGCACCACCTCTCGAAGCACCAGTTTTTAGAAGGTTAGCCATCCTCCACCGGAAAGCACAACAAATTCTCATATACTGTGTCGAGATGCAGCCTCAGGTTGCTGCATCAACAATGCCAAATCATGCATCACCCGAAGCATTTGCGGCACCAACTTACTCAACAAGGTACTACTAGTACCCTTACCCTCAAATGCAGGGATCTGGAGCGCAGTGGGATCCTTATAGCGATCTATATGGACACTATATGGGGTATCCTTGGAATAATTACTATACTACTCCTCAATATAGCCAGTATTCGAGATGGTACCCTTGGACGAATCAACAATGGAGTACGTATCCACAATTCACATCGCCTCAAGCTCATTAGTGCCCGCAAAATCAGCATACAACTCAGCAAATTTTATGGCTCAACCCCGTCGTGATGTAGTCACCGCGAGACTTGGTGAGGGAGTTCGAAAATGTATTTCACCCTGTTGAACAACCTGAAACACAAAGACAAGCACAAGTAGCCATAGATGCGCGCCCGAGCAGAGTAACGGTTCCCAAAGAGAGGATCACCACACAACCTCCCACCGAAGGACAATATCGTTAGAATAATGACAACAAGGCTTCAGACTAATCATATACCACACTGAATTCAGGTTCTTGAAAAGGGAACTCCTCCCCAAAGCCCACACAAGATAAGCAGGTCCTCGATATGCAGAAGAAATTGCTAGAGATGCAAGACAAACTCAAGCACATCGAAAGTGACAGGGGTTGTGTCCGCTCCCTCAACTTCAGCTTAGGGCCACTATCCGAAGAAATTTACACATTCTCGATGAAAGACTTTAAGGTCCCCACAGAAGGCACTACAAGCCACCTACAAGGTAATTGTTGGATTTAGCTCAACTTGTTTGAAAATTTACAAAACTAAAATTGGATTAACATTTCCAAAAGTTTAGTTATGTGTATGTAGGTCATACAAGTGTAATTGACCCTTGAAGAGGTGTAGAACAAGTCAAAAAAGTTCAAGGGTGCGAGATGCAAGAAAAATAGAGAATTTTAGAGTCATACATTACCATAATGCATGCAAAGGCATTACAACTGTTTATGAGGCATTATAACAGGACCCCAGGGCGTCATAACAGTTTTGAAGAAGCTGAGCCCATAAGTCAGATGTCTGAAGCTCAAGAAATTACCTAAGTACTCAAAAGTCTGAGACATGCGTCACCATAACGCACTGGAGAAGTGCTATAATGCATTCTGAGATGTTATAACAGGTTCCTATGGAGATGATCACCATTTTGGGAGCATGACCTTTCGATTTGGGGCATGTACATATGCAGTCCATTCTCGAATGCATAACGTTAGAGAAAATTCCTCATTTTTTCGGTGGAACTGATAGTAGCTATCAATTGTGAAATGAAAGAAGAAAAACAAAAAAAAAAACTAGATGAAGGCATGCGGTAGGGTTGCAAATAGCCCATCCTTGTCCCAACAGTGTTGCAGAGTACCCGTGATTTCTCTATTGGGGTGATGTCCCATATAGTTCTTCACAACACAACATGTTTTCCTCCCTGGCACTTCATGTAGTCGTTTGATCTGGTAGTTGCCTCAGCAATGTTCTAGGAATGCTCTGCCATCATGCATAATGTTGGCAAGGGTTCTCGGTATGGTAACAACAGTGTTTTGGAAAATGCGCAAGTTTCGTTCTTTCCAAATGTGCCAAACAATCGTTACGAAAAAGGTATGCCACTTGTTCAAGTCATTGCCTCGTTGCCTAGACTTCAAATAAGTTTCCATCATTGATTGTTGTGTCTCAAGCATTCGAAAACCCATTTATATCGAGACAGCGGCCCATAATTGGACGACATGAGGGCAATCAAAGAAAAGGTGCATGGCTGATTCTGACAGGCAATTTCGACACATCACACAACTCGATGTGAACTGGAAATTCCTCTTAGTCAGGACGTCATGTGTTGGGATCTTGCCTAGGAGGAACAACAAAAAGAAGATCTGTATCGAAATTGAACCGACAAGTACATATTACGACTGCAAAGGTTGTTCTTGCGCCCGCAAGACAATGAACTTTTACAGAAACAATTGGCACAAAAGAAATTGAACTGAGAGGGAACAGTCTTGCGACTGTAAGGCCCATCTTTGTGGCTGCAAGACATGCTAATTGTGCCAATTTTTCCCCAGAATTTTCAGATTTGGATATTTTGAATTGTGCCTTTATAAAAAATAAAAATTAGTGCCAAATCTAGATTTTAGGAGTAGCTATGATTAAGGATATATATAATATAATTATTATAGTTACTAAATAATACTATATTTATCTTAATCGAGTATAAATTTTATTTATTATCTATAATTAGTATTCAAGCTAATAAAAAAAAAAGATAAAAGTGCTAAATTTTAAAAGGGATTCCAATTAAGATTAAATATAGTCTAAAATATATATTTAATTATTTTCTAAATTTTTTAGTACATACTAAATAAAGTTTACATATATAATTAGCTATTGAAAATTGGTTTTCCATTAATTAAAGTCGCTATTAGTTACTATAAACACATAAAGTCTATATTTTTGGACAAGTATATATATTTAATTAACTATTAAAAACTAGGTTATTCTAATTAAAGTTGCGATTAGTTAATATATATATATATATATATAGAGAGAGAGAGAGAGAGAGAGAGAGAGAAAGGCTAGGGTGCTCCATGGAGCACCAAATTGCTCGTGCTCCACATTCGTTATATCCAATTTGAAAATTCCAACAATCGATTTGAACCGTTGAACATGATCCATATTGAAATCTACTTGGAGATTGAATTTTACATTTTTTCAATTTTTTTGCTATTTTTTTAAAGAGATAGAAAAGTTGCTAATCAAACGGTTTCTAGACCAACAAAAGTTGCAATTTTACTACCTCTCTAAAAATAGCAAAAAAATTCAAAAAAAATATAAAATTCAATCGCCAAGTAAATTTCAATATGTAAATCATGTTCAACTATTCGGATCGGTCGTTGGAATTTTTTAATTGGAGATACAGTGTAGAGCATTAGGGGTTTGGTGCTCCATGGAGCACCCTAGCCTATCTCATATATATTTAGGAAGAGTAGTTTCCTTTTAGAATACGTCCTAGTATAGATTTTTTCACGATTTTAAAATATATTTAAAGACAATTAGGAATACATGTCACATTTTGCTAACAATATTGTTCGCAAACGGGCATTATTGCTAAAGTATAAGCAAAATGACCCATGAAAAGTTTAAGTTGACATACCAGCGATAAATTATTAATTTCTTCCAAAGGAGGATTAATTTTAAAGTAGTTGTTGTGTACATAAAGTAATGTGTACGAAGAAAGGTGATGAGATACTATGTGCTAATAATGTCTAAGAAAAGCATTTGGGGCTTGGTGCACCTTGGTCCGTCTGTGACCCACCTCCTCCACTTGACTCTGATTATTAGTATGTGGATATGTCAATCTGACCCAAAGATAGAGCGAAAAAAGGTTCATTTGATTGTACTTTGTGCATAACACCAAAATACCTAAGAGTACTGATTGCATCCAAATATGTTTCAGGCTGATTAGTATTGTTGGTTTAATATCAAAGTAATGGAGAAATTTAGAGTTATTTTCCAAGGCCTTTAAATAGACTTTAAAATTATATTAAGACGTGACGCATATTCTAATAATTCTCTTGTTCCAATTTTAAAATTTGGATATTTTGAATTGTTGGCGCAAGGCCCATCTTTGCGGCTGCAAGATATTCTTATTGTGCCATTTTTCCCTTAGAATTTCCAAATTTGAATATTTTGAATTGTGTCTTTATAAATAAAATAAAAAATTCGTGTCAAATCTAGATTTTAGGAGTAGCAATTATAATTTAGGATATATATATTATAATTAATATAGTACTAAATAATAATAAATTAATAATAATAAGCATTACGTTAAAATAGTGAAATAATAATAATAATTAATAGTAGTTATAAATATTGTTTTAATAATAAAGATAATATAATAATAATAATAATAATAATAATAATAATAATAATAATAATAATAATAATAAAGTATATACTATTATATTGTTAATCACAAATAAAATACAACATAATCAAATAATAATGATAATTATAGTAATAATGATAAAAATAATATAAAATTAGAGGTGGACTATTGTGATTAAAGCATGTGCTTCATAATTTTGGGCCTTTGGATATTGTATCTTTTGCTATAAATATATTTTAAAAATCGAATCCAATGGTCCAAAATTACATGGTCGTGCTTTGCAAATCACAATAGCTCACCTTTAAAAATTATAATGATAATAATAAAGTATATATAATATACTAAAATATTGTTAATTTCAAATATAATACAACATATCAAATAATAATGTTAATTACAATAATAATAACAATATTATAAAAATTGTAATAATAAGCATTATTTTTAAATTATAAAAAATTAATAGTAATATTAATATTATTTTAATAATAATAATAATAATGATAATAATAATAAAGTATATACAATATAATACAACATTATTAATTACGAATACAACATAATCAAATAATAATGATAATTATAGTTTAATAATAACAATAATATAAAATTATAATAATATAATAATAATTAATAGTAATTATTAATATTATTTTAATAATAAGCTAATATAATAATATTAATAATGATAATAATAAAGTATATATAATATACTAAAATATTGTTAATTACATGGCAAATTTTGTTGCTAATTTTGTACGAAACAGTGCATTCCGATATTTCATCTATATGATTGTATATCGGAATAGCCTCTTCTATCCACTATTTTATTCATTAATTCGCGTTTGACACCGGTATTCCTTAAGTGCCAAACGAATCCAAATTTATTTTTATTGATAGAGAAATAGTAATGTCCAACGTAAGTTTCGTTAAAACTTTTTTCATCGATTAGAACAGTGTACAGAAAATGACATTTTTTTTCAAAAAATATTAAATCAGTAGCAAAGGAAAAAGTGTTAACTGAGTGCAATTTCACCTAGATAAATTATGAAGCTAACTTTTTCACCGAAAGAAAAGTATCAATTTTTGTGATAGATAAAATTTGAATGATTTATTTTTCTGAAGGGTAGTTAGCAAATTCTTTTTTAGTAATCATTTTTTTTTTTTGAAGAGTAGACTTCTCCTACAATAATTTTTATTAATCAAAGGAAAAAGAGTACATGAGAAGAGAAAAAGAAAAAAGAGAAAATAATAAACGAGTTACAAGCACACAAAGCTAAATCCTAGAATTATATGTGAAAAAGACAATGTCACAATGCGCGTCATGATCACCTCAACTGGCCAATTCTCTGTAGACTCGTACTTCCCGAAACATCGTACTCGTCTATCCGCCGATCATGAACGTACTCCATGTCCTAGAAAAGACTTCATAATCCGTCATATCATTTCACCGGTATGTAGACTCATCTCTTTTCCGCCACAAATTTGTAGCAAAAACCAGATATATCAACTCATATTGTAACCGATGCAAACCGAGTTGAAATCCTAGATCCCATGATCTAATCTTTCATCCACCAAAAGATGAAAATGACACCGGTACAAAACCTATAGGTAAATTCTAGATCCTACGAAAGAACACCGATGCGAATGGTCCGTCAAGACAATTAACCTTGACCTGTCAATGCGAAATCCATAAGAGAGATGAAGAAATGATTTAACAGTATTAAATTCTTGTTGTATCAACCAAATGCTTATATTGTACCAATGCTGATTATTCATTTAAATGTCTTAAATCATCAGATATTAAAATGAAAACTGAAACCATCACATTTTGTTAGTAATAATAACAGCATTGAATTATTAAAAATTATTGTATAAATGTAGGATCAGGTAGTATTCAGATATTATTATATTTGAAATTCATATCTTAAAAGTGTTCTAATCTGGATCAAATTATGTATATTTTATATTTTTATAAGTCAAGTCGAATTCTTGTATGCTACGTCCAATAGAGGATTTCAAAAAATTAAAATTAAAATTAAATTACGAAAATCCAGTTGAAATTACACGAAGGCCTACCAAATTCTCCAAATCTGAATTTTCTTGTTTTTGTAATTTACGTGATTTCAAGTCATATTTCAGTTTTCAAAGTTTCCTTTTTTTGTCCGACACGGAAAAATTCCCATTGTGGCCCACCCACTGTTTTCCTTCCATTTTTATGACAACCACGAGATAACGCAAATTCTGACGATATACCAATTAAGTAATAATAAATTCTTTTTCATCAAAATAACAGCAGATTCGGACCCACGACCCACGCCAGAGAAACCAATAAATGGCACCATAACTTATTACCCCACAAGTACTGACAAGTGATAACTCGAGTTGGCGATGAAATTGAAATTGAAATTGAGTCGATACTGGTAACTGATGCTTGTTGCTTTCCTCGAAACGGAAAATCGTGTGTCAAATGCTTTGCTTTGGGCTGCGTGCGTTATGGGACCAATTGATGGAGAAGCATGTAGCATGTAGCATGTAGCATGTAGCATTGTCGAGACTCGAGAGAGAATGAGGTACATAAATAACAGAATAAGCCATATGCCTAAATGGCCACCGAAATTCCTATCGGTATGTAGGTAAATCAGGCGCATTAATTGAATCGAATACCTTGTTCCAAGTAGTGTTATGCTCTCGGGTCGGGTCGGGACCCGAGAGCAAACGGGTGTCTCGGGTCTACACGGGTTTGCACGGGTCGGGTGTCTCGGGTCGGGTTGGGAGGGACGGGGAAAACCCGCCCTAGCACCCGTCGGGTGTCTCGGGTCGGGTCGGACGGGTCGGGTCTCGGGTTTAGGGGTAAAATCAGAAAAATTCAAAAAATTCAGAAAATTAGTAAAAAAAATCAAAAAAATCATAAAAAATTCATAAAAATAGATAAAAAATTCAAAAAAAATATATGTAAAGATATATTTTAAATACTCCAAAAAAAATATAAAATACATAAAGATATATTTATTTTAAAAATGACAAAAAATTCATAAAATAGGCAAAAAATTCATAAAATGGGCAAAAAATTCATAAAATAGGCGAAAATTTTACAAAAATAGGCAAAAAATTCAAAAAAAAATATATGTAAATATATATTCAAAAAATTTAAAAAAAATATAAATATATTTAAAAACATATTTATAAATTATAATATGTAAAGATATATTTATATTTGAAGACATAAAGATGGCGCATTTGAAAATACATAAAGATATATTTATATTTAAATATAAATAATCCGAGTTGAAATATTTATATTCAAACATATATACATTTTTTTTTTATACTCTGAATATGAAAACATATTTAAAAAATATTTTTTTACCTAAATATGTTTATATTTATATACAATATGTTTTTAAAAATATGTTTTACATATTTACATTTTTTTTGCCTATTTATATATTTAAATATTTAAATATATTTAAACAATTTAAACATATTTAGACATATGTAAACATATTAACATGTTGAATTAAAAAGTTTTATTCGAAATAAAAAATATGCAACTATTTTTCAATAATTAGATTCCAAAAATTTTATAAAAAAAAGTTACTCTCCTCCTTTATTCCGGGCTTGAGACCGGCTATGTTATTAATTTACCATGTTAAAAAAATAACATAGGCGGAGTTCTAACTTTTTTTTTTGTTAGTAAATATTTAGATGAAGTATAATAATATTGAATAATTAGAAAAAAAATTAAGGAGTGCATATATAATACAAAACATATATTTGTAGATGGCGCATTTGTTCAATATACCAAAGCGGATTTTCTCCATCGGGATCACACTCATCGTCGGACTCAACATCCGTGTCGTCGGTACTCGTCCCTTGAACATTTGGATTTGGATATTCACTTGCGGGAACTAACATAAGTTGGTTTCGATCATCCGCATCAATCCAATCTTTTAGGCATACAAGACGCTCGAAAACTTTTGGCCCCAACCGGCTCCTTTTTATTGATAATAAAAAATAAGTGACAAATTTAATAATTATAAAAATCAATAAGAATTAAAAAAATTATACCTTCTATCGGTAAGAATCCTATTTGCCGAACTAAAACAAGATTCGGAAGGCACCGTTGACATGGGAATAGCGAATATGTCACGAGCCATAATAGATAGAGTAGGAAAAATATTTGCATTTTTCTTCCAATAATCTAGAACGTCGACTCCCTCCGGCGCCCCCGGTAATGCAAGATAGCTTTGTAATTCATTTGTGTTAGTTGGCATCACACTATCATCGTCATCTAACTCAAGTAACAACGCACTTCGGCTATTAGACCTATTAAAATATACATAGTAAATAAAATATATATAGTAAATAAAATATATATAGTAATAAAATAAATAGTAAATAAAATTTTAGTTTTAAAAATATATACCTAAAGCTCGTAGAGGGCGTAGGTTGTGCGGTACTTCTTTGATTGGTGTATTGAGCAAACATTGCTTCAATCAAAGCTCGTATTTCGGGCTCCTCGTGTCCTCTCGGTAAATCTAAATAAGTCTTGTATTTTCTTACCATTCTTACCGTGTAATGTAACTTGTATGTCGGATGGAGGACATTTGCAACAATTGTCACTTTTGGTACTTCTTCCCAATATTTTAGAAATTTCTCCTTCATAGCTTCTACAATTGGAGCGAGAGACGGGTTGGAAATTTGTCCTACAATTCAAAAAAATATGTAAGTATATAAAAATTCGAATTATATTACATATAAGTTAAATAAGTTAAAATCCGAATTAAAAAAAAATATAAGTTAAATAAAAAATATATATACCTTTCATTTCGTCATACACTTTGGCGATGAATAAGAGGTGGTGAAGCAACTCATGCGCGGTTGGTGTATACGAGCAAGACAACTTAACCGTCGCCTTGAAAAAAGCTTCAAGAAAATTCATTAAATGAACTAATTGGTTCCACTCACTCGGGGATAGCATCATAGTCAATCCTTCGGGCGAGGAGCTCAATTGTTCATCGATAGCATCTCGGTAATTAAGACATCGAGCTAACATTCTATAAGTTGAATTCCAACGGGTATCAACATCCCATGGCACACTCAACTTACTCAAATTCAACCTTTGACATAAAGAATGAAATTGTTGTTTTCTTATATTATTAGAATAAATAAAAGTAAGACTCTCTTTAAATTTTTTTATCAAACGATCAACCTCGGGTGTTTTAAGTCCCGACTTTACCGTGAGGTTAAGGATATGACAAGCACATTTTTTGTGAAACATAACCCCATCCATAATTGGGTTTAGGGAACGGATCAAATATTCCACCGCTTTAATATTATTGCTTGCATTATCAAAAGAAACGGAAGAGACTTTATTTTCTAAATCGGTTTTTAAATTATATTCTCTTAAAACACTCATAATTGCTTGAAAAATTACTTCCGCGGTGTGCGGACTTTCTAATACGCGAAAACTAATAACTCTTTTTTGTAAATTCCATGCATCATCAATATAATGTGCGGTAATACAAGAATAAGAAAGACCATGCTTACCGGCGGTCCAAATGTCGGATGTAATTGCAACCTTGAATGGTGCGGTTGCAAATATGGCACACAATTCATTTTTTCCCTCAAGATATTGCCTCTTGAGTTCTTTGGTCATTTTTCTATAGTGGAACGGTTTGAACATTGGTATACCGCAACCTCTAACCATCAAACGGGCAAAACTCATACAACCACCCATTCTAATTGGTTGTTCTTTTTTGGTGATATACCGGGCGAACTCACTCAACATTCTTTTTTCGTCATATCTTACGTGAGTTCTTGAACCATCAACATTAATTAAGGTTTGGACGGGTAAACGGTCCGCATGTTCTTGTGGTTCTTCTTTAGCTAGTACATGTTTATCGACATGTCTACTAAATGAGTTGGTACCATTTTTGCCCGTATAAAAATATTCGGCTTTACATTTGCGTACCTTACATCTTCCGCTAATCAAAAATCCCTTCTCATTGAACGTCATCTCGAAGTAACGCCAAAATTCCGCGTTGTATTTTGGTTTCTTTTCAACCTTTCTTTTTTTAGAAGCCGACGGCCTCGTCTCATCGACCGACGGTTCTTCTTGAATTTCAACGTCATCGGAAGTGGTGGGCCTGGTGGCATTAACGGTTGTGCTAGAACCACCCGCACCGGAGCTTGAATAGTTGTGCGGAGATGTTTGAGGATTATAATTAAGGTCTTGTGTAAATTGTGGTGTTCCTTGAAAATATGTTGGAGGGAAATTATGATTTTGTGGATTTTGTGGATAATTAAATTGAGGAAAATTGGGATTTTGTGGATAAGTAGGGGGAGAGAAATTGGGATTATGTGGATAATTGGGATTTGGTTGAAAATTGAGATTTGGTTGAAAATTGGGATTTGGTGTCGGATAATCACCGAAGAGAGCATCACTTAATCGTCGTGTAACTTCACCCACGTTTCCATCAAACATGTTTTGAGGGTTGTTAGATGGAGATGCCATTTTTCACTACAAAAAAAAATACGAATTTAAAAAAAAATAAGCAAGTTTCATTCCAACATAAAAAAAAACCGAATTTTAGTAACATTTTTTTAGTAACAATCAATTTAGTTAATATTTTAGTAACATTAAAAAATATAATCAATTTTAGCAACATTAAAAAATATATTATTTCAATACAATCAATTTTAGTAACATTTTTTAATAAGCAAGTAACATTTTTTTTAATATAACATTTTTTTGAACAATTTTTTCAATTTCGAATTTAAAAGTATATTGAAAATGAATATTATGCAAAAAAAATTAGTTAACAATATGAAAATGTTATGCAAATGATAAAAAAGCATATTGAAAATGAATATTATGCAAACTATTTTAGTTATGCAAACTATTAAAAAAATATAACAATTCAAATATGAAAAACGATAAAAAATATATTATTCCATGAATGTTATACAAAAAATTTTAGTTAACATTTTTTATACAATAATACAAATGATAAAAAAGTACCTCCTTAGCGGCCACTATTTCGACACGAATTTGGCCGTGCTGGAGAAACCCGCCTGAAAGAAGAAAGCCTTTTATTCCAAATTCCAATAGAAATAATTTTAGACTATTTTTTTTTTTGGAATAAACGAATTTAAATTGAGTATAAAAAAAATTAACAGCTTTAGAATAAGGGAATATGAGAGTTTGAGTGTAGAGACTAGAGAGTATAAGAGAATTGAAGAAATAGATAGTTTGTTTGGTGATTTAATTGAAATGGGGTATGGGGGTATAAATAAGGGTGCAAAATGGGGTAATTGATGGAGGGAATAAATTTGAAAATTGATGGAGGGAATAAATTCAAAAAAAATCCAACGGTAAAAAAAAAAAAAAAAATTTCGAAAATTGCTACAGTAACTCGGGTCGGGTCGGGTGCTACAGTGCACGGGTTTGAACGGGTCGGGTTTGCTCGGGTTTGGAGCGTTTTGATTGGTGGAAACCCTTCCTTGGACCCGACCCGAGCAACCCGCACGGGTTTGACCCGAGTTGCTACTCGGGCGGGTCGGGTCCCTTCGGGTCACGGGTTTGGCGGGTCGGGCGGGCCCCTCTCGGGTTACGTCATAACACTAGTTCCAAGCCGAACTTTAAGAGTTAAGGTGCTGTTTGGTGACACTGTTTTCTTCTGGAATTAGTCGGAAGAAGAAGTATTTCAGAAGATAAGTATCAAAAGATATTGAAATTAGTTGAAATATGTTGATGAAAATTGCAAGTAATTTATTCTTGTCTTTTGATGGAAGAGAGCTCTTCCAAAAGAGCTGTTTTTTTATGACTAAAATGTTCTTGCTCTTCTCCCTTTCATAATATTATATTATTTTCTTTCTCTATCCTATTGGGTGGTTCGCAGAGAGAACAAAGAAAGAAGCATAGAAAAAGATATTTTAGTCATTGTAATCTTCTAACATTATAATATGTATTCTTTTTACAGTAACTTTCTGCTTCTTTCCAAACATACTTACCAAACATAAGTGAAATAAGAAAGAAGAGACTTTCTTCTAGAATTGTCATCTTTCACTCTATTTTGGAAGAATGATGTAGTGCCAAACAGACTCTAAAAGAGTAGTTTAATTTCCATTGTGTATAAATTTCTAATTTTTTTAAGGTATTGACTAACTGTATCTCAATTTTTGTATTTCGTAGGAGTATCCCAACTAATTTTTTAAAAAGGAAAAGTCAAACAGTCAAACATGGATAAAAAATGAAAAGCGAGCATTATTCTGAATGTTTCTGCCCGACACACTATTAATAATGTTTTGCATAAATGCATGGGTGCACACTAAATAAAACAGGTGTTCAGACTTAATAAAATAGGTGCTCAGACAAGTTGTTTCAAATATGTTTTTGCACTGCTTCAAGTCAGTTATGCACAAAAAAATGAGGCACATATTCAAATAAAACATGTGTTCGACTAAATAAAAATGTGTTGAGACTAAATAAAATATGTGTTCATACTAGTTGTTTCAAGTTTGTTTTGCACAAAATGAGGTAAAACTAAATAAAATAGGTGTTCATAGTAAATAAAATATGTGTTCAGACTAGTTGTTTGAAGTCCTTTTTTTGGCACTATTTCTTGTATGTTTTTCACATAATGCATGG
This sequence comes from Eleocharis quinqueflora, assembly GCA_964058865.1. Lineage (NCBI taxonomy): Eukaryota > Viridiplantae > Streptophyta > Magnoliopsida > Poales > Cyperaceae > Eleocharis > Eleocharis quinqueflora. The sequence continues at coordinate 70,907 of CAXKVX010002421.1, forward strand.
GGTGCAAACTAAATAAATAAGTGTTCAGACTAAATATAACATGTTTTCATACTAATTGTTTCAAATATGTTTTTGTACTGTTTTCAAGCATTTTTGAGAAAATTTGAGCAAAAAATGTGCAGAAAAACTAAAAAATGTAATTTGCATGCTTTAGAAGCATTTTTCGGGGTCAAAACAACGTTATTACGGGGTTACACCGCGATAAAGTGTGTGCTTTGTGTCTTGTCGTTTTCGAAAAGTGCTCATACGCGCGAATCAAAGTTACGAATCAAAGCTACGTCCGTTCGAAGATCAAACGTTATTTTGTGCTCATACCAAAATGATTAAAAATGTTAAAATATGTTCATACTGACTAAGAATATGATCATACTAGTTCATACTAAGTAAAACATGTGTTCAGACTAGTTATTTCAGGTCTGTTTTTGCACCGCTTCAAGTCAGAATTGCACAAAAAATGAGGCACAGACTAAATAAAAAAATTGTTCAGACTAAATAAAATAGGTGTTAAGACTAGTTGTTTCAAATCTGTTTTTTTTTTTGCACTATTTCAATTATGTTTTGTATAGAAATGGTGTGCATACTAACTAAGGATATGGTCATACTAACATCTCAAGTGGTTATACTAACTCCTCTGATGGTCATACTAACAATTTCAAGTCTATTTTGTATAGAAATTATGTGTATACTAAATAAAATAGGCGTGCATACTAAATAAAATATGTGTTAAGACTAAATAAGGCAGGTGTTCAGACTAGTTGTTTGAAGTCTATTTTTTTTCACTGTTTCAAGTTTAATCCGCAGTATATAAGAATGTGCTAATATTAACTAAGGATATGACCATACTAACATCTCGGGTGGTTATACTAACTCCTCTAATGGTTATACTAACTTTGATGGTGATACTAACATCTCAGATAGTTATACTAACATTTTAGATGGTCATATAACTCATCTGGTAGTCATACTAACCTCTCATGTGGTAATAATAGTGATGTGTTTCAATATTTTCATCGATTCATCGATGTTTTTCAATGTTTTCATCGATTCATCGATGTTTTTCAATATTTTCATCGATTCATCGATGCAAACCTGACATTCATTGATTCATCGATGCAAAACAATATTTCATCGATGTTTTCACCAACTCATCGATGCAAAGCATTGATTCAGTGATGTTTTTAAAGTTTTCATCGATAAAGAAAGAAAGAAAAAGGAAAAAGAAATATGCAGTTGGAAGAGAAAGAATAAGTTCAAAAAAAGAAATAAGACAAAATAAGAATAAGACAAAAGATGAAGGAGAGTGGGGGACAGGAGCGTAGATCTGAAATTCAAAAAATAGAAATGTTTTTGTCTTGTGCGGGATACACGTATGAAGTATGTGATTTTGGATAGTGAAATAATTTCTCCTTTTTTAATTAATGACGATGAATATTAAGCCTTCATATTTTATTAAATATATGCGGGCTACAAAAAAATGTTGTCCTAGGTTAACAAAAAAATTAAAATTGCGATAATTGATAATTATTGAATATTATTTATCATTTAATTATATAATGTAAATTTAAAATTGATTATTTAAAAATTGCGATAATTGATAATTATTGAATATTATTTATAATTTAATTATATAATGTAAATTTAAAATTGATTATTTAAAAATTAAGTGAGACACTTTTCTCGATTTTTTTCTGATTACACCATTGCGGTCAAGTAATGCTTCTTTAACAATATTTTTTCCTCAACTATGCTATATGATTATCCTTTTATCTCCAGATATGATCCTACTTGAACGCTCTTGCTTTTGTACTTCTCAAATTATTGAATGCTGATTATTTAAGATGTTTCTTAGAAACTAATCAAAACATGCAGTTAATGAAAAAATGGTAATTAAGCATTTTCTTATTTTATGATTCTTTTCTTTTATAATATTGTTTCGCCAAAGTGTCTGAGGGTTGGATATAAATAAACATTAGAATGTTTTATTTTCAGAATAGTGCTGTTTTTTTAAATTAAGTTTAATTAGATTTAATTTAGGGAGCTGATACGTAGCTACCATATTTGATACCGACTATTGATATCGATTTTATTATGTATCTTTAGTTGAATTATACTGCACATTATTTGAGTTATTATACATGCTATTTTTTGTAATGAAATACTTATACATGTTATCGATTTTATTATGCATCTTTAGTTGAGTTATCATGCAAATTATTTGAGTTATTATGCATGTTATTTTTTTGTAATGAAATAGTTATACATGTTATTTTTTGTACTGAAATAGTTATGGCATAACATGCATAATAACTCAAATAATGTGCACGATAACTCAATTAAAGGTGCATAATAAAATCGATATCGATAGTTGATATCAAATGTGGTATCAACGTAACATTATCCATAAAATATATAGTGAAAAAGAAATGTGCCATATCTTGTAGACTTGTACTCATCCATAGAGATAAATCTAAGCTTTTCACTTTTTCAGCACACTAAATCACCATAATTGTCTATCAACCAGCTGTCAAGGTAGGCCACCCCTGACCTAGGAAGAAATTCGTTTAAGAGATGTGAAAATTTGTTGATTTAGAAAATTTTGAGCCATCCAATATAAATGTCATTTTTGCTAAAAAAAAAATAGTACAAAAATTCTAGAGTGTAAAATTGAGGCTCCAAATAAAATTTTATATGTATATTATATTCAATAATTTAAATTAATCGTTTGAGTTTTAATATGAAATATTGATGCAAAGTACTGTTAGAATGTTAGAATTGCACTTTGTAAAATGTATATTTATATATGAGGAGGGATCACTTGCAACGCTTATTTTCACAATTCGAACAATAAATTTTCTAATAAATTCTTAAAAAAATTAATAAAAAATTATAGACACATTTTTTAGATTAAAGATTAGTTGTGTTTTTCAATTTGGTGTTGAGTATCATTTCATACTTAATCAAGAACCATCAAGTTCCATGTAACTTTTACATACCAATATTTGATGGTCTATGATGGAGTATGTAATCAAATCATATCAAAATGAATACACAATAAATCTATAAGATTGAGAATGCATCTATAAATACTTTTAAAACATATATAAATTTAATTGAAATTTTATTATTCAAATTTCCAAGTTATTTCTTCTCTTTATATATATTCATCAAAATTATTATTAAAGAAAATACCACTTTAATCAAAATTAGTAAAAAAATCAAGAAGGTTGGTAACTATTATTCACCACAATTTGACTTTTTTTTGTTCTTAAATCATGCAAAGTTTATTTTTCTTATTAACTAAAAATATAACAACAACAACAACAATAATAACAATAATAATAATAATAATAATAATAATAATAATAATAATAATAATAATAATAATAATACTCGATTCGCATCTAATCACAATTTAGCCAAATAGGTTTAATATATTGAAAGCGTCAACTGACAGTCATATTAAATTGGAACATGTTACGTCGATTTTGTCATCGATCCACTTATCGATATGTACTGGACGCGTTCAGTTAGATTTCGAAGAAATTTTGTTATAGTTATTATGCATGTTATTTTATTTATTATACATGTTATTTTTGTTATCATGCATCTAATAACATACATAATAACCAAAATGACATGCATATTAACTATAACAATTCGATTCGTGCATGTTAATTTTGCTATTATTATATTATTTCTATTATTATGCATTTCACATTGTTTGTATTCATATTATTATTATGCATTTTATTCATAATGAGTTGCATGATTAGATAAAAATGTGTTATTACGCATGTTGTTCATATTATTTTGCATGTTATTTACATGCAAAATAACAAAAAGAATATATATAGTAACCACAATAACATGCATTATAATAATAAAAAAATCAAATTAAATACAATTGGATTCGTTCGGTCCGCATCGATGAGCGTATTGATTTCTGTTTTTCATCAACTGTCCAGTCAATTAGATGCATAATAATCAAAATAACATAAATAACTCCAACAATGTGCAAACTGAACTCAAATAAACTCGTTTTGTTGAAATCGATGAAGAAATCAATTACGGTATGATGTATCAGCTCAGTGTTTAATTGGTATTGATATAATCATGACTATTACATTTAATGGAATAGGTGGGTTTTGTCGCACTCTGTGTCGTTTCCTAGGATTTGGTCAAGTACTCACATCTCAAGAGGAAAAATACTCTCATTTTAATAGAAATAAAATTCTCTCTTCACTGTTCCTCTCCTGTCAAGGACTCACTGGAGGATTCCAGAAATATCTGGACAGTTAATAATTTAGAAAAGAAGAACACAAGAAAAATAAAATATTATAATTGCATACTTCATTGATGTAACTAGTTATTTTTAAATTCAGAAAATATTTTTTTTCTAGATAGTATTTCATAGCAAAATAATAATTAAATATATCTTTTTATCTAACCTTTTTATTTTTTACTTTTTAAAATTCTTGTGAATAACATTCCTTGATTATAAATTAGATTGGAAAGGAAAAAAATCTTTTAGAACATATATTTCTGGTCTTGTATTTTAGGCACAATTCCATCTATGAAAAAATATTTTTTATAAATGACTATTTATTTGATTTCTTCTTAATTCTTTATAAATGAATTTACTCATATTAGGACTGTTTAATCCAAAACATAAAGTCTCAAAACATAATTTACAAAATATTTGATTTACAAATCTCGAATAATAAAATGGGAGGTGCTAACAGCCCCCTTAACTGTCCCCCTTACATGTCCTTCACTACAGGATACAAATTTCCTCTACTACAGAACAAAAATTATATTTAAGAGGGGGACATTATATTTACTGGTGCTAACAGCCCCCTTAACCGTCCTCCTTACATATCTCTTACTACTGGACAAAAATTTCTGCTCCACTCCACTACTTTTTCTGTTTCGTTTGCTAATTTTTTCGCTCTCAAGTCTTTATATTACTACAAGTCTATATTTTTTGCTGCAAATCTTTTTATTAGAAAATTTGCATCAAATTCAAATATAAATACTGCAGGTAACAATATATAGATTTTATTGTTCTAATATAAAGACTTGTAATTTTTGTATCAATTCTGCTGCAAGCCTTTATATTAGAAATTTTGTAACCATTTTTTTGCAAATTTAAATATAAAGACTTGAATGTAATAATATATGCACTTTATTCTCTAACATTAAGACTTGCATATTTTAATATTAAGAATTCCAGTATTTGTAGATTTCAATATAGAAAATTATATTTTTCGACGAATTTAAATATAAAGACTTGTAAGTATCAATATATAGACTTTGTTGTTATAATATAAAAACTTGAAATTTTTCAGTATTTAAAAATGATAAAGGAAGACAAAAGAAAAATGAAAATAAGAGACGAAATAAAGAAGAATCGAAAAAAATGGAAATGACAGATCAAAAATGAAAATTATTTTGTCTTTTAGTGAAAGGCAGACAAAAAATGTAAATTATTTTGTCTTATAGTGAGAGATGAAAAAGAAAATTATTTTGTCTTGTAACGAAAAATTTATAAGAAAAGTGCTTAAGAGAGACATTATATTTACTCTAATAAATATAGACGGTTTGGATATGCTCCTACAATTGTTGATGATTAATGGAGCGGATGCCTTGTCCTCTCTCTCTCTAGGATCCTTGTTGTTTGTTTCTTGTTCGGTGGCTCTCAAAATCATAAACTAATTGTCACATTCTTCTTCTTTTTTTCGAGAAAAAAAAAACCCGTAGCTATCAAATACTCGGTATTTCACAATCGAACGGTTTATATAACTTCATTCACACGTAAATATCTCAAAATTGTATAAATGATTATTCTTTTAGTACTGTGTATTTTACTGGACGTGAATTCAGCTATCAATGGAAGCATTTATAAAGTCGCAACTAGCAACTAGCAAATAATGCCTAACACTGCTTTTATAAAGTGAAATGAATGGGTATTACAGAAGAGAGAGAGAAGAAATAAGCCACTGGCAGAGAACTAAAAAGTAGAAGGGGAATCGATCTAGCACCTTTCCATCTCTATCTGACTATCTCTATCTCTTCTTCCCTCCTCCATCACCATAGGAGAAAATGAAGCCGAGTTCAAGGAAAACTGGAGAGGTTTGCCATCTTCAGTTCTTCACCATGGTGTATTACTAAATGGTTTGTGTTGTATAAACTAACTTGTATGAGGAAAAAAACATAAAAATGGATTTTGTGTGAATTGTGCTTTAATGCAGGTGTTCTGGCCGAAGGTGGTGCTCAAGAAATTGCTTAACATAACTGGAGGTAGTTCTGATTTTAGTGCCGATGAAAGAGACAACGAGACTGAATTCGATGAAGATGGTGGCTTTATTGGTTATTTGATACTTCAATTTTTGCATCGGTTTGACTTCTGCTGATTTTGAATGTTTGCTCATGTAGATAATTGTGAGGTTGAGGAGAACCAGAAGACAAGATATGGGGCACCACAAATGGAGACACCAGGTACTTTCTTACCCTTATGCTTAGTTGCTTAAAATGTATTTATCTTCTCTAGTAATTATGCAAGTGGGCTTTGAGTTTGAAATTTTACTTTCTTTCCAAAAAAATTATTTGAGATCTCATTTAACTTGGGGGCACAAAGGTAGTACTACAACTTCCTTTTATCAATTGCAGCTTATTTTCCTTATTTTGTTTTTGTTTTGGCATCTACTTTTTTAAGTCTTGTGTCATTTGTAATTTGTGAAGGTTCATAGGAATGTACTTAGCTTAGGTTATGCAATAACAAATAAACTTGATATTATTCAATTATAATTCTGTGGATTAGAATATTGGGGCGGTAAACAAACATGGTCTATTATTATGGTATTCAAGTCTTTATATATCCACAAGCCATTAATGTTTTGTACCTATAGCCAGATCATAACAGTACTATAATTTAGTTTTTTTTTTTATTCATTGTCCGTTAGGTTTACAAAACAAACATTCACAAAGAAATTAAAAAACAAACTTAGAAAACTCCCTAAAATAGCCTATGCCAAGGCTTGAACCCCATACCTCTCTCATGAAAGTCTTGTGTCTTACCATTACAATAGATAGGCTTAACACTATAATTTAGTTCTGTTTGGTGCCTTTTTGTCATTTACTAATCTAATGACGACATGCATGCATGTGCTGATGCGCAGAAGACCCGTTGGAGGGAATGCCATACAAGTTGAGAAGAAGAAACTCAGAGACATTCAGGGCCCAATATATAAATACCAAGGAACTTAGGTACTAAACTGAATAATAACCTTCATAGTGCACATTTTTTTCTCCCTGTTTTTATTTACAATTTTCATGTGCTGCAGAGTTTGTATAGGCACATGGAATGTAGGAGGCAAAATTCCACCAGACAATTTGGACATTTCTTGCTGGCTAGATGCAAAAGAACCAGCTGATATTTATGTGGTTGGGTAAAAAAAAATTGTTTTGCTTTATTATTTTATAATGTGATAACTAACTTTTTTCAAATACTGAATTGAAGAACTTATGACAGTTTTAAAAATGAAGATAAAGTCCAGTAAAGCTAGTGAAAATTTTGAGAGATAAATATATCATAAGCTGGAAATAATGAATGCAAAATAGAGCAATTCTAAAGTACACCACATTTTATGGGAGAAAATTCAGTAATTAGTTGGGACAATCCGGTCAATCAAGATTAAATACAAAATGTTTTGTTTTCAAGACTAGTTGCTGAATTTTAGTAAGAAAATATTCATTAATAACATTGTCATTTGATTTTAGAAGATTTCAATAAAATAACATATCTTTCAAATCAAAAGAAACCTTCCAACAAAAACTTGGTTATTGAAGCAATTATATATCTACACTTTACAGGTTTCAGGAGATAGTTCCATTAAATGCAGGGAATATATTTGGTGCAGAGGACAGCCGACCTGCTGCGAAATGGGAAGAAATAATTCGACAAAACTTGAACAAAGTTCAAACTGAAAAGCCAAAATACAAGTGCTTGAGTGATCCATCTTCTCCTTCATCAAATGATACAATATCAGCTGTTGATGAGTTGCTAAATGGCCTTAACACTGACGAAGAAATTCCTTTCAGCACAACTGTGGAAGTAGAACCTGAAAACAACACAAATCGGGAGATGCATTCATTTAAGAGACTTAATAGATTGAACCATTTTGTTTTAGAAAATGAAGAACGAACTGATGATGAATCGCCTAAGGTGCAACAAAAACAACTTTTTAAAACTCTGAGCCGATCAGAGAGAATTGGGTTGGTCTGGCCAGAGCAACCCTTGGATTTACTGTCAAACAAAACTGCAGCTTTTAGGAAATATAGCTCCTTCAAAGTAGTAGATGAGGGGCTTGCAACAGTGAGCGAAAATTTGATTACTGATATTGGGCTTAATGGAATTGAGTTAAAAAAGAAAACTTCATCTTTTGTAAGAATTATAAGCAAGCAGATGGTTGGTATTTTTATTTCAATTTGGGTCCGAAGGTCCTTGAGGAAGCACATTCAAAATTTGAAAGTTTCTACTGTTGGAGTTGGTGCAATGGGATATATAGGCAACAAGGTTAGACTATTTCATCATAGAATGCCATTTTGTCATTGCTAAAAATTATCTCGTGTTCTATTGTTGTTTCAATCTCTCAAGGATAAATTTGTTATTTATGATCGTGTTCAGGAACAGTTGGATGTACATCAAAATGCAAATGTAATGTTCAAAAGATAAACAAAATTTGTGCTGCAGGGGTCAATATCTGTAAGCATGTCCATATATCAGACACTGTTCTGTTTTGTGTGCACGCACCTCTCTTCAGGAGAAAAAGAGGCAGATGCAATACGTCGAAATGCTGATGTGCAAGAGATACACCGTAGGACACTCTTCAGATCAACAGCTGGTGCTGGAAAGCCTAAAACCATCTATGACCATGAGTAAGTCAAGTTCGCTACTACTGTTAATTTGTATGCCGGCTTAGTCTTTCATTTCTGCTTTGCTTTTGGTTATTTCCTTTTCTATGTGTTTAATACATTCATATAATTCAAACAGGTGTGATTTTGCATGACTATACTAATAATTTTAGTCTAATACTCTAATTATACAATCAACTATTTTTCTTGTTTTGAGAAACTGTAAAATCGGTGACACGTGCAATATTGCACCTATCACAAACTGGTCCATCATTCATGCATTATCATTTGAAGTGGTAGCGATAACTAATTTGAACTCTGTTATTTTTTCACTATCTTCTAAATATCAGAAGAATATTTTGGCTTGGAGATTTGAATTACCGCATCGATCTGCCATATGAGAAGACGCACGAGCTAGTCTCCAGAAAAGACTGGTCTGGATTATCAGAGAAAGATCAAGTATGTGTGATATCATTTGTTCTTGTCAAGATACCTATCTGAATTTTATAATTTAGAATTATATACCTCATATCCTGTTTGTTCAACCATATTGGTGATATTCTTGGATCTCCATTTGTAACAAGAGTTAGGCTAGAATAATTTGCAAAGTACAATTCACTCCGCAATTTGCAAGCATATCTCTAATTTCAAAGTTCAAATGACCAATCCAAACTGTTGAACTTATCTCCATATTAAAACCTCGTTGGTGATCAAATCTTATATTTTTTCAAATTTTTTGTTATTTTTAAATGTGGTGCAAGGTTGATAATCTAATGATATTTGAATCATTCAATACGAATGATTTTATACCTCTCTTGAAAATAGTAAAAAATATATATAATTCAGTCACCAACGAGATTTCAATATAGAGATCAAATTCGACGGTTGGATCGGTTATTTGAACTTCCAAAACTAGAGATATGCATGCAAGTACGAGGTGAGTCGTACTTAAGCATTCTAGCCCAAATCTTTGTAACAATGCTAGTCTTATTGGTATTTGTTATTCTTCAATTTCCTTTTGCTAATATTCACCTTTTAAATTGGTTAAAAAGCTAATAAAGCAGCTGAGAAAAGGACGCACCTTTGATGGATGGTCAGAAGGGAAACTTAACTTTCCTCCTACATACAAATATGCTGCAAATTCAGAAAAGTACATCGAAGATGATCATAAGGGTGGAAGAAGAGCTCCGGCATGGTACGCACGAGTTGACAATTGTACTTGAGGGAATTTATTTCGTTATGATTATAAAAAAGTTTGGACATCACCTTTGGATATACTCAGTTTCTGTCAATGGTGATTGTTGGTGATGCTTCTGGTTGGCGACTATTAGCAAAGGCTCCCCAGCAATATGCTTTTGTACACCTAATTGTCATATTTAGTGGATTTGTTAAACTCTACCAGTGTCCAAGTTTGGTAATATGTCATTAGCTAGTAGCAAAGAAAAGACGACGTACTATGTCTATTGTTGGGGATTGTCTAATCTGGTTAATAATCATACTTCTATGCCTCAGGTGTGACCGTATTTTAACATTTGGAAAGGATATAAGACTTCTAAAATACAAAAGAGCTGATCAAAAGTTGTCAGATCATCGACCCGTCTCTGCTCTTTTCACAGCGGAGGTGGAGGTGTTCTCCCACAGAAAACTTCAAAAAGCGCTCACATTAACTGATGCTGAGATAGAACACGGGAAAGTGATGCCAGACTTTGATTTTGAGTTTAGAATGAACTGTGTTATTCCTGCAGAGGTAAACATATAATTCATGAATTACACTATATGCTTTAAGCTTCTGTTTCATCTGAAACTATTATCTGTCCTAGGTAATAAATTCTGACCAGAAAATGCACAAAGAATTGAAATTGATCTGAGTGACACCATAGAAAAGTGTACTAAGAAAGTGTTGAGGAAGCACCCAATTTTCATTAGACCGTTGTTAGACATATCACATATAGATACGGTACTTGAAACTGATTGCCTTAATTAATTGGTTGCTTGGTAGTGGTAGAGATGTTTCAACTAGAAAAAATAGCAGTACACTCATTTGTATATATCCAGCATCCATCCTTTGCTCCGTTTAATAAATAAGTAGTTCCATTTAACAGATAAGTTGTTTAATTTAATAATTATAATTATAATTTTGGGTCATATTTGTGAGTCATATGAAAAGAAATTATTACATTAATAATAATTGAAACAGGGAACAACTTATCAGTTAAATACATCTATTTATCTGTTAAATGGAATAGATGCTGGATGAACACAAATTGGATGAACTGTTCTCCCAACTCTATATCAATTACCATGAGATATTGATATCTGCATGGCTAGACATTGCCTACAAATCATATTCTAGAATCGGCGCGATCTTTGGTAATGTATATATATACATGTATATATAGTTTCATCTCTTACAATTAAGATTTGATTAATGCAGGATAATTCCAGATGGAACCGTTAAGATAAACAGTAATCAAAGCGTACTGTAGCGTTTGTGTTGTTGTTGAAACTTCGTTTCATTGTTTTGTTTTGTGTTCCTATAGAGAGGTGGTGTGAAACTGTGAATATCGTATCAGCGTGCATATGTAAATGTACCTATATATATATATATATATGCCAGAAGAACTAGTGTTTTAATTTAATTTTTAATTGCCGTTGTGTGCATGTATTGCCGAAAATTCTAATAATAAACAAATAAAAAAGAAAAATATACAAATTCTCAACAGAAGCATCAAAATAGAACATTCAGATCTAAGATTTCGGATCACTTCCGAATTCTAAGATTTCGAAAATGATTCGGATTCATTTTTTTAATCTTAGCGTGTGCCTCTGCACATTTGGTTGCTTTGGTGTTTGCGCTGTTCACATATTATGGAATTTTTTTTTTCAGTCTAACTCTCAAAAAAATAATAATTACATTTATTACTCTATTTTCAAATATTTGACAGTTATGGCTCTATTTTTTTGCGTTCAGCGTTCAGACTAAACGCATGCGTTCACGCCGAAAAAACAAACGACAAAAATGATTAAGTATGATGCAAAATTTCAAATCTGCGTTCACGTCTAAACGCCGCGTCTGAACGCTGCGTTCAGGCAACGTTGTGAACGACACGTCTGGACGCACGTTTAGACGTGAACGCAGATTTCAAAAGTACTTGGTATTTTTTTTTGCTTCGTAAACTCGGGTGACCTCTATTTCTGAACGCTTGCGTCTAGAGAACACTTCTGAACGTTGAACGCAGAAAAATAGAATCATGACTGTCAAATGTTTGAAAATAGAGTCATGAATGTAATTCTTATTTTTTTTTAGGGTACAGAAAAAAAATTCCATATTATGGCGGTGTTTGCTTGGGTTGCAATTAAATAAATTGGTTTTTGTTTGCCCAGCTGTATAAGATGACTATGTTGCTCTCATTAGAAATATTGAACTACATTTATTTTTTCTATGTGATACGTCTATATTTGAGTTTGAATATCGAATATTTCATTTATATTTTCAATTTCAAAGACAATTTAATAACAAGTTTTTATATAAAGTTGAACGATATTTTATATCAATTTTGATATAAAATTTTGGCTAATTGAAGTCTTAATTAGTTGTTTTTTATATCAAGTTGGGCTCGTTCGTCGAGATTGTAATTAGTATTTTTCTATCGTCTGAAGTCATCGAGCTGTAGTTATCTGAGTTACTTTCATCACGTCAAATTTGATTTGTGATCGGAGAAACGAGCGATTCAGAATTGAAATTGACGCAAACTCATTGGTTCGATCTTCAACCATCTCCTCTCTCAACATAATAAAGCAAATCAGAAAGACAAGAACCGATAATGAACGATTCTAATCATACACATAAATTAATCATTCATCTTCTCTTTCGAGTTATTTCTCATATTCTCTCTCATCATCTCCTCTTTCGAGCTATTCCTCATATTCTCTCTCATCATCTTTTCTCAGCATAGTTCTTTTTTCTAAAATCAAAATAATTCTAACAAATATACAATCACAAATAAAACTACGAAACAAACGATCACGATACAATATATTTTCGTTAACTGTTTGTCATTTAAAAGAAATAAATTTCTATAATCGTAATTGTTTCATTCGGCATGAAAGTATTAAATAACCAGCAGTAGACGATAGGAGGGACAGACTAGCACATGTGACGCCACACACCATTTTAACATCTGTCAATAAATTGTGAGTTCGCTTCAGAAAAGATAGAGGGACAGACTGGCACTTGCCTAAAAGTTGCCTTAATTATTAGACTATTCTTTTTATATGTTAAAACATAAAACCTCACAGGCATTGTACGGATTCAACATGTCTGCACAGAGTACAGACAGACTCTCGTGCGACCTTCAAAAAGAGTAAAAGACCTTGCATTCTCAATTTCTCATGCATGATGATGATTGTGGGAAAAGTGAAAGGTCGAGTGTATGATTTCGTATGATCATGTTCTTGAATTTTTATTTGTTTAGACATTCTGGATGAAAATTATGGGTTTTATTATTATATACAAGGGGGTTTCGTGATGTTTTTTAACAAAATTTCCACCTTCGCACTCCATTGTAAATGTGAAATTATTATATGAAATTAGAGTTGGGATTTGAGTTTTGCTAAAAAATTTACAGTATATATAGTTATTATTAAAATTAGATTTTCTGTTTAATTCATGTGGCGAATGCGACACAAATGAATTTAGCAAATTTCAAATTTCTACACGAGAATTACAAGAAAAATTGTCACATATTATCCAATCAAATAATAAATGGTTCGGATCAAGGTAAAAGAAATAAATTATTCAGATTGAAGTATTGATTTGTCCTTGAAACCTACACGCCGACACACACTCATCTTTATATTATTTTAGATCATACTGAATTTGGGAGAAAGGGAAGAAATGTTGGGTTTTTTCCGAAAATCGAATTTCCCACGGACTGTGTTAATATATTTTAAAAAAAGTTATTTTGTTGAATCTGAATTCTCTGATCCTAGTTTTATTTGAGATCAGTCTGGTCCCAGTGAACTTGGACTGAAAGATCAAGATCTAAGGGCTCGAATAAAAACGCCTCTAAAAATAAAATAAAAAAACAAAATTCGCTACCTCAGGGGCGGATCCAGAGGCTTTTTAAGTCCGGACACTGAGGTTGAGATCAAGTCCGAGCACAAATTCACTAAAATCCACTAAAATAACATTAAAAACTAATTTTTCATTACAAAAATAACTAAAATACACTAAATTTTGCGTTTTTAAAAAATCGAGCCCGGACATTTGCCCGGGCTTGCCCATGAGTGGCTCCGCCACTACCCGTGCTCGCATAGTTGCGTTTCTTTCCCGCCTTTCTGCCTCGATCATCCATCGATTGATATTCGATTGAAATTAAAATTGTCAAGTGGTACTTACCTTTCGCGATTATTGTAGGTGAATACATCTCGATTAAGCTCTCTCGCGATTACCTCCCCCCTCTCAATCTGGTGATCATCGAATATTTTTGTGCCTTATCTCTGGCGTTTAATTCGAATCCGTAGATCTTGATCCTCTGATCCAGATTCACTAGAATCAGACAGGTCCCAAATAAAACCGAAACCAGAGGATTCGAATTCCATTTTGTTATATTTTTTAAGAAGGGTGTTTTAACACGTAGGTAAAGCCCAAATCCATGAACCCTATACTAACCCAGAAATTAGAAATCGATTTATCCAACAATATTAATTAACCCCCAGCACCACAAGCTTTTAACAAACTATAGACCATTTCTGCCTTTTAGTTTGTATCAAATTCCTACAACCAGAGCCTCGGAATGGCACCAATAATCAAGCCATCTTCACTGGAACGAGATCTTCTACCGCGCAGCAAAAACACTGTGCGTGTTGTGCAGCAAATTTCAGTCTTTGATTTGCATCGAAATTCGTGCAAGCTAAACTTTATAATATCAAACCCTTCTGAATCAAATCTAGGTCGTCCGTAACTTACAGCGCAGAAAATCTAAACCGTCTGTCGGTGCTGTGCGGTAAAAGATTAGCTTCATCTTCACTAGATTATATTATCGCTTGCCATCCTAATTTTATTAGAAGAATTATGGTTTAAATGGAAGATGGATTAAATGAGGCTCCATGAATGCCCAACTTAATCTAGCCAGTATACTACACACGAATTATGTTTTGTTCACCCTTATTTTATTTAATTGTAAAAGAAAGATGGATTAATAGTTTACTAAAAAGGAATTTAAGAAAATAAAACGATGTCCAAAACTAATCTTGCTTCAAAAGAAAATAAAAACACAGAGGCAAGTGTAGAACGTACAAATTAATGAATATACATATATTTGAAAAAGTGGTCAGGCCACCAGATATCAATAGAAAATATTACTTCAAAAATATATTTAGCTGCTGAACTGAACTAATCGAGCAGTTTCAAGGTACCACATCCTAAAGGCCATATCAGAACAAATCTATGTTACCGGATACTTTCCGAAACCTTGCCGCATTGTATCAAATACGTATTCGATATTCAGATACTCGGATACTCTTTGAGATACATATCCAATAAGCCACGTGACGTATTCATGACGTGATGTATCGAGATTAACGTATCCGATTATTTTATTCATTTTGACCTACGAATTTCATCTCTGATATGCCTCGATATATTTCGAAACTCCATGTGACAAACTGACAATCATATCTTGTAAAATCGCTGACAATTTTTGTTATATCGCTAGAAAAATGATTGAAACATGAAGTATGGAGAAGATTCGAATCCAAAAAAAGCTACACTATTAATTTTTTTATTAATTTGTTTATAAATTTCTAATATTATTAATTATTTTTAATTAAAATTTAATATATATAACCGCACCCGTATCTAACAATTTTTGAAATTGCCGCATCGCCGCACCCGTATCGTATCCGATACGATACCCCCGCACCCGCATCTGCAACCGTGCAACACTGGAACAAATTAATGAATATTGAAGTACAAAAATGTGTTGCCATTCCCTTTCATAAAAGCTATTGCAGATACCAACTTCAATAATGATAATTAACAAGCACACAGCAAACGAATTAAGAAAATCGCTAAAAACTACACACGAAAAAAATAAAATATTCTATAAGGTTGTAGATCATAATCTAAGATCCTAACACCACAGGTTTCATGAGCCTATATTGTTGAAAACGCTGTATCGCATACTCCTTGTAGTCAAAATCAATATCATTCACATGCTCCTACAGACACATAAAGTCAATAAAGGACTTGAGAGAAATGAGAAAAAGATGAAATTTGACAAAATGTCACTTACAGATATGATGCCCCAGAGTCCCCAGAATAAGTGACTAGCAAGAGCATACTTTTCTATTTCTTCGAGCAACTTCTCAATTTCAACGTCACTTGGAGGTTCACCTTCAACAAAAATAAAATTAATGTACAGTAGAATCAATTTTTTTTACTCAAGAAAAAATATTGGATCAGTTGAAGTACCTGAAGAACTGAGGTATGTCTTTACAAATCTTTTACGCTCTTCCACATCTAATAACAGAAGAGAACATGCTATTTAAATCTCAATCATTCCTTCACATTTTGTTTAAACTTCAAAATGTCAATTTGTTAGAGAAGAAAAGGACTACATATGAAAAAGAAGGTAGCAAATATTAAAGGATAAAAACAAACCAGGATACTTGGAGAAGTCCAAGATGTGAGGTGTATCAGTGTGGTAATTAGCAGCCATCTCACAGAAATGATTACCAATATCAAATGCAACCGGATTGAAACTTGCATACTCATAATCCTGTAATTCATCTTTTTAGAACAAATATTTAAACAAAAGAACGGAACGAACATTTGCAACTGAGGTACAAATCTCAACCACTATCACTGACATAAATTTAGTGCACCAGCATTATATAAAAGATAATCTTCTCGGCTCTTCGTGTCAAAGCTGAAGTCAATTAATACTGCTACAAAAAGAAAAAAAGGCAACTTGCTTTTACCTAAAATCCTACTAATAAAAGAAAAGAGCCAATCTGTTAAGTAAAATCTGCAACAGTTAGCTTTCCTTAGTGCTTTGAATTCGCCTAAACAGAAGCAAGCTTCCCTGATTCAAATGACCAAATGAACTAAATTTTCTTACAAAGGAACTTTCAAAAGGATTAAAATGTGAAAAGAAGGGGGTAGGGTTAAATCAATAGAAGACTTTACTTCATGCCAGACAGAAAAGACAAACAACATTGCCCTCATTAACTTGAAGAACGTTCATGTAACCTTACTCTCTTTCAGTTAGCTTCTTCGTACATTGGAAACAAGGTGGCAAGATGCCAATTTAATTAAGGAGAAGACGGTCTACACAAAAGTATTCATAAGGAAAAAGGCTACTTACAATGATAGTGACTTGACGGGTCTCTTCACCTATCATGATATTGCCATATTGCAGGTCATTATGGCAAAACCCTATTCTCTTACCATACCTTGACAGTGCCCTTTCTAACATGTTTATCTCCTCCTCTATTTTCTCTAAGCTAAATTCCTTCGCCTCTTCAGCTGTGCACAGATTGAGTGCCTCCTTGGTCCAACGCCTATGCATCAAATTAAATTTTGCATATTTTTAAAAAACAACCAAATGTTATATTAGAATGCACTTGTATAAGACCTGATTTTTGCACTTTATTATCTCAATAAATTATGGATCAAGCAGTAAGATCATTTAAACACAACAAAGACAACAACAACAACAAAGCCTTTATTCCCAAATAAATTGGGGTAGGCCTTCTTAGCATTTCATTTCCATGGGAGTTGTTTTTTTTTTTACGTTGGCTCGCGAAGCCTATCACAACCCTCCTCATTTTCCGGGCTTGGAACCGGTTACGTTGAAACAACAAAGAAACTAGCAAACAAATAAATTAACAATTTGGTGACAACATAACTGTGCCAAAGATTTTAATGGCGTATATTTTATTAATAAATAGAAAAACACAACTAAAAAAGATAAGAGGCAAAACAAACCTCAGTCTAGGCCATAGAAGTACATTTTTTGGACCAGGCATATCAAGATTATGAAACTCCTGCAACTTAATTGCTATGAGTGACGATATTTCTGGGTCCCGCAGGTCAGCTGCTGACAAAGTCTGGTAAAACAACAATAGTTACATACATTTCTGAATTCTGCCTAATCTAAAAAAGAGAATGCCATTATGCAACCCTGCAAAATGGGAACATCGTTTGTCTCACCAATTGCAAATCAGGACTATTATGCATGAAGCACCATACCACTACAAAACACAGAAATACCAGCTAGACAGCAAACGAAAAAGTACCCAAACCACCCTTTGAAATTTATGCATTTTTGAAAGTACAGGTGAGGGGAAAAAGGGATAATTTAACATGCTAGAGGCATGTGAGTTGCTTCGCATTTGTGGAAGCAGAGATCATCGATAATTTGGTTTCATAGGATCAGATGTGAAATCACCCTGCATGCATCTGGCACCGATACCTGATCAATCATGCACGCCATCCATTCCATGAATGTTCAACTAATGCAAACCAATCTGGTCCAGTTACGCCAGTATAATATTTTCAGCAAAATAAAGGATAATTATTTAAAAGGGATCAGCATACCCTAGCATAGATAAATTCTTCAACTCTGCCATTAGCGAATCGGCCGAGCAATCTCGGGCCTTGCCCGTGCTTCGACATGCATTGAAAGGTTCTTACCTCCATCTCCCGATCGAAGAACACATCGACACCTTCGCCATAGATCCTCACGATCACTCGCCTGGAGGGTCCCGCCGCTGGCCATTTGATCTGGTACACCTCGTTCGTCATTGCTCCTTTGAGCTGCAGCACCTCAGGCGACGCACACGCCGCCACGTCGCCCCACTCCGAAGCTAGGTTAAGGAGAATCCTCCTTGCTTCTTCCGGGAATTGATCGACGCTCTTCTTCGTTTCAGTCCCTTCATTTTCCGTATTTACCATTCCTAAAGCACAAAAAGATCCACAACGGAGAGAATCGGATAGATTCGATGAATCAAGAGAGAATAATCCCTTGAAATTGACGGAGAAGCACCAATTTCGCGAAGAACAATTTAAAATCAGTCTCGTCGCAAGTCGACAGAGCGGTAAAGAGATGGGAAGTGCCACGTGCACTGAGAACCAGTGGCATAGTGCCACGTGTCTGGTCGGAATGGTGTCGGTCCCTCTTTCGCGCCTTCCACAGTTCTACCTACTTTTCAACACAAAACACATGAAAAGGTTCAACACAAGAAAAGGAGGACCCTTCTTTCCACATTTGAACCGTCGGATTTAAACGAAGGGATTAGATCTCATAAAGAAACACCTCCTTGATCAAATTTAAGCCGATCTGAGCCGTCCATTTTTTCTTTGACGGCCAAGATTTGAATAATAGAGCTCTCCTTTTTATTGAAAATAGTAGCAGATTCGGACCCAGCTGCAAGCGGGTGCCAGATGTGTTGAAGTATGAATATCAGTAGACAAAATGGCAATATTAAGATACGTGGAAACTGGAAATAATTCCAAGTGTCAAGTGATCTCTTCTAAAGCCTCTTTTAATAGGTTGAGAACCTTCTCAATTTGTATTCTAATCAATAGTTCCATATAAACAGAAGGTACTGGGTTTATTTAATATGATGGGAGCTAATACGTAGATGTCACATTTGATACTGACTATCGATATCGATATTATTATGCACATTTAGTTGAATTATTATGCATTTTATGTATTGAAATAATTACGTATGTTATTTTTTGTACTGAAATAATTATACATGCTAGTTAAGTTATTATACACATTATTTTGTTAACATGCATAATATTTTTTCAGTACAAAAATAAAATGAAATAATATGCATAATGACTCAAATAATGTATACAATAACTCAATTAAATATGCATAATAACATCGATATCAATAGTCGGTATCAAAATGTGATATCTACAAACATTAACCTAATTATCCTAATATGATTCTGTTGTTTAAATTTTAAAATGCTCACAAGACTGATAACCACGATAATGCGGGTTCAAAATCCCGCCTCCACAAATGTTTTTTTAATGAAACATTAATTCAGTTACTTAACTAGAACAAGCTTTTCCCTTTTTAAAATTAAATGTGTTTCACATTTTAAAGAATCCATTCGATTTTTTATGTGAATCTGTTTTATAGTATAATATAATATAGGTATATATGAAGAATTAATCCTACGCAATTTAAAAGCAAAAAAGAGTAAACCTTCAGCAACATTTGGTAACCAAATTCAGCTGCCACTCTCATGGTCTCACCTCTATTAATTTTTTTATGCAAATGCACCTGAAACAATCATTTCAGAAGCCGTAAGAAAGACTGGTTTAAGTGCCACAAAAATAAGACAAATAAATAAATAAACATCTACAAACTGAGATCCTCATTAATGACAAATATAAGCGCTTTTGTTTCAATACGAAAGTTGTAATATCTATGCAACTTGAAAGCACATGTACCACAATCTACACCAGAAAGCCTCCTGTACAAAAATGTTCCTCAGTATATCTATAATTAAAAAGGAAGAACTATAAAAAAAAATAGTAACGACAAAACTTTGAGATCCACAGCCTAGATGAAGTTGCAAAATTCAGCTCACTAGACTCTTATACCTACTTTCTTATACACATACACATGCAAAATCATCTGCCTAGAGCAGAGAAAAGGAGAGCAGATTAACAGCCCTTTCAAATATTTGACAGAGTGTGTATGAAACAATAATTTACAACCCTGGAAACCGCAGCAAGCTTGACAGAGAAAGCAATAACAAATCCTTGGCAGCCTCTACAAAGTTTTCAGCAAGAAAGTAAGACACAATTACATAATAGGAAGATAAGCCCCCCCATGACCTCTGCGCAGAACAAGTGGGCCTGCATTGTCAGGAACCTTATCCAGCATTTTCAAGCAGGCCTCAACAACATCTGCAAATCCAGTCGCATGCACTGCAAGTTGCATCCTGACCCTCAAATCTCTCGTCCTTTTCAAAAGACTCCTGAAAGACCGGTTGAGATGCTTCACCCATTCAGCAGGCAAACCTCCTGGAGAAAGCCACACTGAAAAATGCGACTGGTCCCCCCTAGCCGTCACCTCTGACCGATAAAACCTATCATCAAGGCAGAAGGACTTGTTAGAATTATTTAGGATCTTCAAATACATTTTAAGCCACCTTAGGTCAGCCTGCAGCCGTTTTTTACAGGTCAAAGTTTTGGCTGGTCCTCGATGTACCTAGTTGGCATCTTTATCAAGGCCAATTATAACTAGATTAAGGTTCAGTAAGTCTTCAGCATCTAAGATTGGTAAAGGATATTAAATAAAGAGGCCAGAAAAGCTGGACAAACAAGCACAAGAATCCCATATTACATATTTACATCAAGCTAATGTTTATGTAAAAAAGAAAAAAAGAAAATATATCACCTATATAGGATAAATGAAAAGATTAATGAAGCCAGTTTTCCCAAATGCTTTGAGAGACTGAAAATCACCAAGAAATTCACCTTCGCAATAAACAGTACTTCAAACCCTAACTTACTGTACTTGATACTGACTCTCATTCTGGTAGAAAACAAACCTGGCCAGGTCTTGAAGCATGGATGGCTGCAATGGTAAAACAGCCACAAACTCAGCCACAAACTGCTCCATCAAATCAGGCTTCAGCATCAGGTTCCAGAAGACTGGGGCCCACTCCATAGGCTGGTTGAGATCATAGGCCTCAGCCACAACCAAAGCTTCCTGAAACCTCGATTGCTCAATAAGAATTCGTCTTGCATTGGTCTCTGACAGCTGGACCCATGTGATGTCAGGGATTCGGATCTGGAGTGTAAGCAGTGAAGCACGGGCACATGAAGAATGAGTTCGCTGACCTGCATCAATTGTTGAGAGTGTCTGGCCAGCCTCGATCAGGTTGCACATTGAGTCTAGGAGCTCACCTGACTGTTCCCGACGGTCACGGTCCTTCAGAGATAGCCAGTGTTGTATGCGATTTGTTGACCGGGATTCAAGAAGGGTAGCTACATCGTGCTTCATGTCAAAATGGTTGTACACCTGTATTGTGAAATCAGAATTGAATAAGTCTGCTACAAAACACACATCAGAAGAAAGAGAGATTTGCAAAGAAGCCTGTCGGTTTTGAAGAAAAGAATGTTCTTCCACATTCAGTACTTATAAAATTACAAAGCAACATTCCATATTTTCTAAAATAACATTATCTGCCCTATTATTTAAGACCCATGTATTCATTTCTGTAATTTGATGAAGTATATTAGAGAATAAACGACTTTGTTGCAGATTTGCAAAGAAGTTTATATGCAGTCTTGAAGTATTATTTCAAAATAAAAATGGTTGGACTTATTCAACTGAAGTAAGTTTTGACACATCATGACACACTGAACCCTGTAGTACAATATGGCAATGCCAGTGTTAGTGGCAACTTACAGAATGACTTGAGCGTTAAATTTTGCCTTTTATTTTTTTCAGCTATAGGTCCAGCCTATTTCTGCAAATTCTATGAGAAGGCCCATCACACTTGTATGGACCAGAGCCCGAGTAGAGACCACAGAAGAAGGTGACAAATGCACATACCATTGCAAAAGCATCAAGGTCATGAGGGTTATAGCGCTTGAGAGATGTGAGCACAGTCATACGAAACGCTCTAACAGCAGCGACAGAGCCAGTGGCAGTCTCCGCTGCAGCCGAGTACTTCTCAAGCAGTAACTCAAGCTGCCCATTTTCTATCAGAATATCGAGGATGAAGGAGAAAGAGTGGAAATTGGTGACTCCAGTTACAACCCGTGCCAATGAAGAGAAATCATCCTCTAGCACATATGATTCTACACGGTTAGCCACGAAGGTAACCAAAACATCTATGCCATCAAGGCATGCTGAGTTCGTGTAGAAGTGGTGTGCCAGTATTAGGATCTCAACCTGAGATGTATATGTTAGTTGAATAAATCGTTAGTCAAACAAGTTTGCACCAAAACTTGCTATCTCAATAAGTCAGCTCACTACCAGAAAGGAATGTACCATATTAACTAATAATTTATCCCATGTTTCTGTACCATCTTTTCCATTACAGTAGCATGGCACAAGGTACCAGCTTGATCAGTAAATACTGATCAGGTAAGACATTAGTTTAAAACATCAAATCAAATTTCATATGCTAGGCAGTTAGAAGCTTTATAAATTATATAAATAAAACTATCTTGTCCCACAAGTTAGCAAGCAACATGAAAAAAGGTAGAAGATAATTCTGAAAGAATGGAATGGGTTCGGGATACTAATCAATTTTCACTTCTGAACTAATATATCATGTTAAACCATAGAATACCTCACAAGCACGGGGAACTTCTTGACCTGTCATGACCACACGCATGAGAGCATGACCAATTTCAGATTCACTGGGGCATAGCTTTGCCCATTTCAAGAAGTCACTTGATCTCCACAATAGAGGTTCAGGCCCCTCATCTTTTTGGTTTTGTAAACACCCTGCATGGTGTGCCGCAAGAAGTCCCTATAATAATATCAACCATAAAATAAAGTTTTAAAAAAACTAAGCATGAGAGTACTTCTCAGAAGTCTTAACCATTCTGCAAGGATTTTCAATCTCTACCAGCATTCTATTTTATTTATTTATTATTTTTTGGAGTAATGCCTCCACACACACAAATTATTGGGTTGTGACAAGTTGGCCCCCAAATTTTTAACTTTGACAAATACCCCCCTCCCCCCTATCAATTTGTGACAAAGACCCCCCGCCGATAGTAAATTAACCACTTAATATTTCATTATGAGATGTGAAATGATCAAATTTTAATGTATTAAAAGTTCAAAATGTATTTTGAAATTGTTCATTCTTCACCTCATGATGAAAAAATAAGTGGTTAACTTGGGGGGTCTTTGTCACAAATTGATAGTTCGGGGGGCGGGGGGGCGGGGGGGAGGCATTATGTGAGGGTACTTGGCATTTGATCCGTGTTGAGATGCCTTGCAATAAACCAAAAACATAGCATCTGAAATAATTTCCAACATTATTCATCGTAGGGTGTCCCGTTGTTCCTTTTTGTCAAGAACATAAAAATTCAGGTAACCGAGTCCCTCTCTACTTAGCCAGTTACCCTTGATTTGATGATTAGGGTGATATTCACAGATTACAAAGAATCTGTGACATTTAATTAAGTTTCAGACATGTTGTGGGTACTAACCTCATTTTACCTGAAAATTCTCTATTTAATTCGCAAAACAGCAAATGTACCAATTAGATCATCTTACCGTACTAGTCATTTTTCCTTGCATTACTGGAAGATTGTACAACTACAGAAGTATACCTTCAGATACGATTCTGCTAGGATGGGGGCAACGCTAGGAGGTGGCAAGGAGTGGCTTTTCACCAGAAGTGTTGCCTCGTTAAAGGAATCTTGAGCTTTTAGACTCAGAAGCTGCAGCAGCTCCAATGACTGCATTGAAAAAGCCTCTGCAAACGTGAGTCCCAGCACCATTGCAGCTCTGACAACAGCTGTAACTCTCAGGCAGAGGCCACGTCCACGTCCTTCCCCACACTTACGGCCAAGAGCATCCAATGCCTGTAAAAATAAGAGAAAAACAAAAAGATGTTACCAATATACACAACAGACTAATAAACCATCTGCAGCTTAGGTCATTGAGTAAATTCTCACAATAAAAAGTACACAGAAAGGGAAGCAAGCGAGTTGGCATAACAATAGACAACAAGAAATGTATTAAAAAAAATGGTAATAACCAATTAATTGATAATACCCATATAATTTGAAACTTTCCTCATCGACACAAAAATGTAATGAAACATAAGCTTGTTAAAATAGAAAAATACAGACAAAATGCACAAGATAAGAAAACAAAAACTGTTGCAGATATGTGCTGGTGTGAACACCTAATATTCCACAAGGCATATTCTTTAGTTTAGCCAAGCAGTCAGACCACTGGGTATCTGTTTACTATTACTTTTGGCTAGTTATATTTCTTTGGCATCCCATGTTAGTATTTTCATGCAGTGTTAAGTCAGCTCAAATTAAAATGCCAAGTGTCGAGATATTGAAACCAAACAGAATGCACAAACATCAACTATACCTGTGATGGATCAATCCTGTTATGTTCAATTGGCAAGTCAATAGATCGCAAAATAGAACACACTGACTCGTCCAACACTGATAAACTTATCTCTCCACCTCCATTAGAAGATGCAAATTTTGCAAGTTTCAAAACAGCATCAATTAGATTCAGTTCCTCTGGCACTTGAGTTGGTGACAGCTTCTGTTGGAGCTGCTTAGCAGCACTGATCTGACCAAACTCCAGCAGTGACAGAAATGCTCTCTCCATTTCCACCTGCCCCACCCTCTCCTCCCATCCTGAAACAGCCACCTCGAGATGTGTTCCTTCAGAATTAGAAATATCATCAGACTCATTTATATTCTCAAAATTCTCAGTAACTATACGTCTTAGTGGAAGGTGAGGCTTGCCCTTTCTCTTGGTTCTACTAGCAGCTGAAACAGCAGATGAACCAGTATTGTTCTCTCTAGAAATACCACTGCTTCGCTCTCCCATTCGAGCACGCGTAGCATTTATGTGTGAATCCATCTTGGAGACAATCTTGGCCGTTTGTTCAATAAAGCTCAAGCTATTTCTGACAGAGAGATTCTGTACCGAGCTGGGAGATGCTGTTTCGTGAACAGAGCTAGACTGGATTTCAGATTCAACTGCCAAAAGCCATACTCTAGTTTCAATCTCCCTTAACAGATGTAGTGGGTAAACCCTGCATGATGAAATAACCATACAATCTAACTATATTATCCCTATCAAATAGTTACTAATTAAATGGTCCCAAAAGATAGTTAAATGAGATAGATGAACGTACGGAGGGATTTGACTAATGGTCCCACTAAGCCATTGCAGAGATAGAAGGAGCATCTCATGGAGTTCCCTTGCAGGTATCTCCTTTTCTATCGCCTCTGCATGTTTTAGAAAAAATGACCCTGCCAGAAGAGGGGGGAAAGAGTATCTGACAAATAGAGCCTGGCAGTGGCCCCACAAAGCAGCACGCTCCTGAGGGAAATCCCACAGGAATTCCTTCCACTCCGAGACCATAGCTTCTGCCTAATTACAGTAAGAATACATATATCAGCAATTAATGGTCTAAATAGAATGAGTGTCTTGGTACATGCTACCAGTACATGAAAGGTCCTTTCATGGTTTTTTTGTAGTTTAATGTAGCTCATTCACGATTGTTATTTCTTCTTTTTTTACTGGTTCATGCATACGCACCTAATCAGGCAATGTCACTGCACTCTACTTAAGAAGCATTAAAGAGCTGCAGAATTTACCATTTTGCATCCATAAAAATTGACGATGTCCTATATTTGTACCTGAGATTCAGTAACATGGTGAACAGCAGACTTCCAAGAAGCATCTTTTGCCTCGAGCTGCCGGGCCCAGCTTCGGGCCTCCTCCCACCATCCTCTTTTTTCGAGTTCAGTCAACAATGCCCCATCATCCACTTTATCAAACCAATCAGTTTTCAAATCAGGTTTGGCCAAGTTGATTTTCCAATAAAGTCTCTTGAAATATGCTGCAGAAGAGCCATCATCTCCAAAATCTGTTGACGCAAGTAACTGTAGCAAAGAGCGCCTCTCATACAAGGTAGGACAGGTGGAAAGCACAGCCTCCGCTGCTTTAACAGCTGTACTGCTGAGCCATGGCACTTGGTTGAGAAGCTCATCATGCAGCAGAGCTTGTTGGGTGTAAGTTGGTTCTTCTATTGTCCGGGCCGAGAATGTGGATAGATGGGCTGAGGCCTCAGCTAACCGCATTTGCAAGAATGCCTGAGATATAGAGTAGAAAATGTAGCAAAAATGATGATTTCATTAATGACCCAATGGGTATATATAGAGATACAAACTCTTTTTCACTTTAGCCCCTCAAAGTACCCATATTGACTCTATTACACTAAAGACCCTACAAAGACATAAAATCTGAAACTTACTAAAACACTACTACAAAATACCATAAATCTCAACACCCCCTCTCAAGATGGGCGAAAGATATCCTTCAAGCCCATCTTGTCACAACACCTAGCTAAATCTAGTGAACTCAACCCTTTAGTGAGACAGTCAGCTACTTGCTCCTTAGTGACTACATGCCTCAACTCTATCACTCCACTATTCAGCTTCTCTTTGATGAAGAATCTATCAATCTCCACATGCTTGGTTCGATCGTGTTGCACGGGGTTGTTCGCAATACTAATTGCGGCCTTGCTGTCGCACCACAGCTTCATCGGGGCTCTCCGATTCAAATCGAGCTCTGTCAACAAGGCTTTCAGCCATAACATCTCTGCAACGCTCAAAGCCATGGCCCTGTACTCTGCCTCGGCAGTGGACCTCGCGACCACTGGTTGCTTCTTGCTCTTCCAGGAGACCAAGTTACCTCCAACGAACATGCAATATCCAGATGTGGACTTTCTGTCATCAGCACAACTAGCCCAATCTGAATCGCAATAGCCCTCAACGATTGAGTGTCCATTCCTTCTGAAAACTATCCCTTTTCCAGGTGCACTCTTCAAGTATCTCAAAATGTGATATACTGCGTCCATATGTTCTTTCCTAGGATCATGCATGTAGCGGCTCACCACGCTTACTGCAAATGATATATCTGGACGCGTGTGACTTAGATCAAACGGCCCACCAATCTCTGGTACCGTTCTTTGTCAACAGGCTCTCCAGCCTCTGCACTCAACTTGCATTTCTGGTCCATGGGAGTAACAGCGGGCTTGCATCCCAGCATGCCCGTCTCATTGAGTAGGTCTAGCGCATATTTTCGCTGGGACAGAACAATCTCCTTCGCACCAGTGCTACCTCAATCCCGAGAAAATATCTCAATTGCCCTATCTCCTTCGCCTCAGACGATCTGGCGGCGGCCTTCCTGGCGGCGCACCAGAACCCCTGGCGACCTTCACCTCAAACTCTTTTCCCAATCTCGCCTTCAGCCGAGATATCTCGTTCTCATCATCACCCGTGATGATCATATCATCCACGTACACTGCTAGCACAGTGATGTGGTCTCCCTTCCACCTGAAGAAGACCGTATGGTCTGCATTGGTTTGCTGATACTCCATGTCTAACATAGCTTTCCTAAACCTGTCAAACCAGGCTCGAGGTGATTGCTTTAGTCCATAAAGCGACTTCTTAAGCCTACACACCTTGCCAACTGTCTGTTTTGTACCAAATCCTGGTGGTACCTCCATGTAAACCTCTTCTTGCAGTTCACCATGAAGAAAGGCATTCTTCACGTCCAGTTGGTGTAAATTCCACCCTCCATTGGCAGCCAAAGAAACCAGCGTTCGCACCGTACTCATCTTTGCCACAGGTGCGAACGTCTCATCATAGTCTATGCCATAAGTCTGACTGTACCCCTTTGCCACTAGTCGAGCCTTGTAGCGCTCAACTTGACCCTCTGGGGTTTGCTTCACAGTGAAGACTCATTTACATCCAACCGCCTTTTTGCCCGACGGTAGGGTCACAAGCTCCCACGTCTTGTTTTTATCCAGTGCCCCAAATTCTTCCAACATGGCTTGTTTCCACTTTGGATCCTGCGTGGCATCCTGCCAACACTCAGGAATAGAGACATTGTCTAAGGATGCGATAAATGCTCTATGCTCAGGAAAGATTTTAGAATAAGAGACAAACTGAGCAATGTCATGAGGAATACGTGGAAAACCCCAACGATCAGGTGGAACCCCCGCATTGCTGCGGGCGGTTCGTCTCATAGTTGAGTCTGAGTTGGATGGTGGAGAAGACAAGGACAAGGGATGTGGCACACTCGGGGCATTTGACGTAGTTGCCACCGATTGTCCTGTAATCACATTCTCCTTTCTTCTCCTCTCATACACCCTCAATTGCTCCCCCTGAGCTTGAGTTCCACCCTCTTGGGTTTCTTGGGATCTTTGCTCCTCCTGAGCTTGAGTCCCACCCCCTTGGGTTTTCTGGGAGCTTCTTTCCTCAGGTTCCTCGCGATGTGGTGTCCTTATCGATTCCTCAATAGTCAGAGGACATGAGATGCCACCTACACTCACTGTCCTACTTGTACTTCCATTGTCACAACTCTCCTCGTGGTTTGCCCTTTCAGTCCCAAACATATCTCCAAATGGGGAGGTCATCTCGGAAGAGTAGTATGGTTCCGTCTCACGAAACGTGACGTCCATACTCACAAGCAACTTTCTTTCAACTGGACTCCAACACATATATCCTTTCTGAGTGCATGAGTATCCAACAAATACACATTTTATCGCTCTTGGGTCCAGTTTTCCCACATTTGGTCGATTGTTTTGTACAAAACATGTGCAACCAAAAGGTTCTTAATGGAAGAATGTCTCCGTTTGTTCCTTGCCATACCTCAAAAGGTGTCTTCCAATTCAGCACCCTTGAGGGCATCCTATTAATTAACTGGGCAGCCGTCAAGACTGCTTGTCCCCACAAATACTTGGGAACATTCATTGAGATCATCATACTCCGAGCTGTCTCGAGAAGATGTCTGTTTTTTCGTTCCGCTACCCCATTCTGCTCTGGTGTATACGGACAAGTAGTTTGATGATGTATTCCCTGAGTTGACAGGTACTCCCCAAACGCCTTGTTGGTGTACTCTGTCCCATTATCAGACCTCAATGCTTTCACAACTCCCCCATATTGAGTCTGAATTTCTTTGTGAAAATCCTTAAAACAGGCGAACACATCACTCTTGTTTTTCATCAGATAAATAAAAGTTACACGAGAGCAACAATCAATGAATGTTACGAAATATCTATATCCATTCATAGTAGTTGTGGGGCATGGTCCCCACACATCAGAGTGTATGAGGTCAAACACATGTGAACTTTTTTTCCCGGAACTAGCATATGAACTCCTAGTATGTTTGCCCAACTCACAAGCATCACATACCAGCCTATCCTTATTGGCTTTTTCAGATAGTGTGGGATATAAGCGACTCAAAAGGCTAAAGGAAGGATGACCTAAACGCCTGTGATGAAGTAGCAACATATCCTCAACACTACTCTTCATTCTTCCCGTCTTCTCCATAATGGATGAGAGAGCTGAGTCTATTCCTTTCCTATCCAAATACCATAGCCCCTTATACCACGTGCCAGTCCCAAGTTTCTTGCCTGTTCGTTTATCCTGAAATACTACCTTGGGAATATCAAAAGTAACGACACAGTTTAGTTGAAGAATAATGGAACTTATTGATAAGAGGCTAACAGGGAAGGAGGGAACATGCAAAACATCGCTCAGAGTTAGAGAGCTGGTACATCCAACAGTACCTTTGCCAACCACTGGCTGAGCTGTTCCATCTGCCGTCTGAATACTCCCTGGAACTGTCAGGCGAGTATAAGAGGAGAATTCTCCAGCATCTCCTGTCACGTGTCTGGACGCACCAGAATCCACTATCCACTCACTTGATCTAGTGGATGGAATGACGGCATATGCTCGTGGATAGTCAAATGAGCAGACTTGTCCTTTCCAGAAGATGTGGTAGATCCACATTCCACTGTGTCATCTACCACTCTCTTTCCATCGCTTATTGCTTTCTTTTTCATCAGCAAATCAAGCATTGCATTTTCCTCTTCAGAGAGAGTATCACTCATTACTCCCCCTTCCTCATTATTATCTACCGTCAGATTTGCCCGGTAACCTCCTCTTCCACCGCCTTTGCGGCCTCCACGCCGTCTACCACGACCTCCCGGCTGGCCTCGACCACCTGAGTTCCTATTCCTTTGTAGTTTAGGGCATGCGTCCCTTAAGTGACCTATCTCGCCACAGTTGTAACACTCGCGGATCTCTCCTCTAGATCCAGTGTTACCTGTATTGGAGACCGCTAGGACTTTGGGAACAACGCATGTCCCAGTCTGTAGTAAGATCCTAGTTTCCTCCTGAATCATGGCGGAAACCGCCTCTTCCCATAGGGGAATCTTCGGCTGGCCCAGTAACATTGCAACTCTTTGCTCATATCCTGGCGCAAGACCCTGAAGAAACCCCATAGTCCTATCTTGCTTACAAAACTCAAGCATTTTACACATAGGATCACTACAGCCTATGTGAGCTCTGAGGTGATCGTGATCTAACCACAAGCGTTCCAGCTCTGTGGCATATTCCTGCACAGTTCTCTCTCCTTGAACCATTGCAGCGATCTCCCTCTTGATCTGGTAAACCCTCAGGTTATTTCCCATACCGTCATAAGTTCTCTTTAGCTTCTCCCAAACATCCTTGACTCGTTCTATGCCATCCACAGTGGATGCGATAGACGGAGCCATAGAATTCAGAAGCCAAATGTATATTACCATGTGAGTAGACTTCCACTCATTTTTTTCTAACGAACCCTCAGCTGGTTCAACCTTTCCTCCAGTAAGAAATCCTTCCAAGTTCTTTCCCTCTAGTATGTATTTAACCCGACGAGACCAGCTTAGGTATGACCCCGGCCCATCGAGTTTCATATCCACAGGTGGCAGCTCTACTCTAGTAGTGGGCTTTGCTGCACTCTCGCTCGCAGCCACACTAAATGCTCGCATCAAGATCGAGATCTCGGACGCACTCAGCTTTCCCAAGATACCCTCCATAGGGTTCTTGCCCTTGTCCGACGTTTCATCAGCCATCGATCTTAATCGAACTATTCCTTTTCTTCCTTCTTATCAAGAACCCTCGATCTCGCACCTTCGAGATCTAAGTCTAACACATGTACGTTTTTTTCTTTTTCCGAACTGATCTCGATCTCTAACCAAACATTAGGACTCGAGATTTTCCCGTGACAACTGTCCAAATTAACCTCGTAATCCTAGGAGGCCGATCTAGTCCTTTCCAAGAAATTTAATAGAAACCCTAGACACGTTCCGAGGTCCAACAGAAACGAGACAGCTGCCGTCTCCCCCTTCACGTCACGGTCAAGCGACGGATCTGTGGCAGTAGTCGAGTGCCGTCACAACCTTCCAGCGTTTACGAGCCGACACAACTGGTGGTGAGCTGGCCGAAGCCTGGGTCTGGGTGCGATTTGGCCGAAACCTGGCTGCAACACCCAGCACACCGATCTGGCGACGCACCAGAGCACTGGCGACTTCGCCTCAGACGATCTGGCGGCGGCCTTCCTGGCGGCGCACCAGAACCCCTGGCGACCTGCGCCTCAAACTATCTGGCGGCGGCCTCCCTGGCTGCGCGACCAGACCACCAAACTGGCGGCGACCTTCCTGGCTGCGCGACCAGACGATCTGGTGACGCGATTCCCAGACGCGATCTGGCGCGTTTCCCCCTCTCTTTTTTTTATTTTTTATTCTATGTACAGTAGTTAGAAACTGTGGTGGCTGTGAAACCCTAGCAGAATTTTTTCCTTGTTTTGGCTTTGATACCAAGTAGAAAATGTAGCAAAAAGGATGATTTCATTAATGACCCAATGGGTATATATAGAGATACAAACTCTTTTTCACTTTAGCCCCTCAAAGTACCCATATTGACTCTATTACACTAAAGACCCTACAAAGACATAAAATCTGAAACTTACTAAAACACTACTACAAAATACCATAAATCTCAACATATAGATTATTAAAAGTGACGCTTTCTGATTCCAACAAAATTGGTCTTCTCCAAACTTAAACTCTTCTTCAAATTCATTATTTTCTTCCGTCTCATATATCTAATGTACTAGTACCAATTAATGAGATGGATATTGGATAAACAAGTTTTTATTGCAAAGAATAAAGCTTTAAAAAGAGTAGACTTGTCAAATAGGACATACTGAGACAAATAAATGATCCATATCCATATAATTTTGTGTGTGTGTGTGTGCAAACATAGCAACAACAATAGGAACTTTCTGCAAATAAAAGCAATACTGATTCCAGGGCAGGAAAGGTTATATAAATGACATAAAAACATAGATCTTCACCTGAAGAGATCGAACAAGACTGAGGAAAGGACACAAGGGAAGAAACAACTCAAAGGCCCTTAATAAGGGTAAAAACATCTGCTTTTCACAAAATAACACCACCATTTCGGCAAGCAAGTTAAGTGAATCTTCAGTTTTCTTTTTCTCATCACTAACAGTAATTTCTTTACTGGCCGTCAACAGAATGGAGCTTCGCATTCCAGAATTATCAGAAGAGGAGGCGGGGCTTGAATCGTGTGGTGGAGGTTCTGATATCCGCTGTCGTTTTGCTTTATGTCTGTCAAAGCTAGTTTTTATACTACAGCCTTCAGGTGGTAATCCATTTGTGTGTTCAACAGCTAATGCAATATTCTTGGTAATTTCTAAGATGATCTTGTCCGTTCGTGTGAGAGATAACCTGCAGAAGAGAGTTAAAGATTTAGCAAGAGGACTGAACAGACAAATAAATATGTAAAAGCAAGCTTACAAGACAAACGGGAAATTATAACCAAACACAGGACTCGGACATAAAGGTCATGTCTCCAGAGGCAAAGTGGGATATGATGCGGAATGAGGAAATTGGGTGGGAGAGGTGGAATAGTTGCAAAACACGACTAAATTGGATGAAATAGAGGGTAATGATGAAAATACTAGAAAGATGTAATAGAGTGAGTCCCTCTCCATTCCATCTCAATGGAATATCCTAGTCCTCTTTCTCTAATTTTTTTACCCAAAAACTTGGCAGTGTCTGCCAAGGGTGTAGTAATCAGAAAAATCCGTCTTACGAATCAGTTCCTAGGACAAACCCCTCAATCTAAGACAGCAAATAACAATAAAAATCTTCTAACGATCGCCAACACAATCTTGCATACCCTATCAAACAAAACATGCAGGAGAGCAGCTTGGTTGGAAAAAAAAACATGGGTGTTACTTTTTTCCATAGTATTCATGTGGAGGAGCATGAAGTACACCATCCACCTTTTCTTAGGGCCACCATTGATACATCAGTTTTGGTTGGGTCGGGGTCTGATGACACAGCAAACAAACATTCTCAACCGAACCTGATTGATAGCACCCTTGGACTACGACAAAATACGGGAAAGTTATCAGGCAAGCTCATCCAAGAATTTTTGTCCTGAAGAGAGTTCATTGGTAAAATGTTTTTCACACAAAAATCAGAGGTCAAATTGGTTAAAAGGACCTTTTACCATGATAAGTGCATGCAACACACTCTATGCTATAACGAGACATACAAAATATCCCATGCAGGGTCAAAAGAAAATGAATTCTTGTATCTATTTACTATCCTTACCTAGAACTAGTAATCTCAAGCCAGAAAGCTGCGCAAGATAGAGTGGAAGTGTCGCTGAAGCACGAGGCAATGATAGCCAGCAATGGCCAACGCATCGTCCTGGCCTTTCTTAGCAGCGCTTCTCCAGGAAATTGCTGATTCTCACACTGCGTGACAACAATGAAAAGTTCTGCCAGTGTATTGCTCTCTTCACTAGCTGAAACATATTCCTCGTCATCTGACTTTTCGGGTGCAGATTGCATGCTCTGAAGGACTGTTAGTACATGGGACCTTAACCTTGCATCTTTTAGTTCCTTAGCAGCCTAAAGTAGAAGGATATAAATAAATAATACAAGATGCAGAAAAAAAGAGAAAATATAAATTCTACATAGTTAGAGCAATTGATATACACTATGTATACCTACAGTCTACACAGTACATTCAGTTCATCCCTTTATAAGACCAGTTAGTTACCAGGCATTTTACCTTAATACTTGAGGACAATCTTAACCATAAATACCAACTCTTAAGGTAATACAAGTCAAAGTATGCCCAAAATCACCAAACAGCTGGTTCATCCCTGCTCTTTTATCGGGCAGGTTTATCCTCCAATTTTGGAAATCCTTTTTAAGGCTGATGGTATGTATGATCATCATTCAGGGTGAACGATAATCCAAATGCTCAAGCAGGAGCTTAGAATATAATGCAGGGTCAGTGTTATTCCTTTAACTTGTTTGGGACTAAAAGCTTTGTTGTTGTTGTGAATGTTATTCCTCTCAACCCAATCTTTCGAAGGAATACTGTTTGTTCCTGCACAAGATTACAATATCTCTCCTTCTTATTAAGGAGTTTGAATGACAAAACACTCAAGGGCTCTGATTTAATGATTTTTTGGGCGGATAGTGTAACAGCCATCCGATCAAATTTCATCTGCAGCACTTCTCAAGCAAATTTTGAACTTCAACACAACTGTTCTCAAAGATTCGTCACAGAAGATCCCGTAGAACTTGTGATTAAAGAAAATATTTGCTGGAAATAATGTAGGCAATGGGTTCTAAACCTAGTTCAAGTCTAACACCTCCCAAACACTTAATCACTAGGCCACTCATCCTTTTTTGATACAATATCTTATGTATTATATATATTTTGTAATATATATTTTTATTATAAAACTATGATTTATTAATATGTATTAATATGGGACGATTTTTCGTCTATATTATTTTCTCCCGTTGATGTGTACGGGTACGATTACTAGTTTCTACTGTACAATCGAAACAACATTTGTACTATTCTGAATAGCACAACATGATCACACTTCCCACAATATTAGATCAGTACTTTCCTCTAACTATTCTAAGTTTCTGACACACTTAGGACAACACTATTCCTTTGACAATCCAACTTAACAAAAAGG